>WXZC020000420.1:0-12258 GCA_011317855.2 Paelopatides confundens
ATATATATATATATATATATATATATATATATATATATATATATATATATATATATATATATATATATATATTTAAACTAGGGTCAAAGGTGACGGATAAAGGGTTAATAAGGATTTGTCATCCATTGCCGATTACGAGTACTTACAATAAGTCAACTATTTTTCAGGATTTAATCATGGATTGTGTAGTACATATGTTTATCTTCATTTTATGTTTTTCATGAAGTTTTATTCTACATTTGCACTGTTTAATTAGGGGAGGGGTTGGGTTGTATATGAAAGAATATTATTTTAAATATTTGATAGTCCGGTGTGCAAACAGAGTGGTGGCGCGTGCATGTATATATGTATTTTGTGGCACTAAACTGCTATGCGTGTCGTCATTCAAGTTTGCCATACATGAATAACCACAGTTGACAAAGGGTCCAGGACCAGAAATATTGTTCAAAATATAGTGCTGGATTATAAGCACTTTCTTTTCTTAAGTGTTGCTTGTAATGGGATTCTAGGCAGTGTTAAAATGGGTGAATGTACTGGAGGGGGAGGGGGGTCTTTTTGGAAAAACATTTTTTGATCGATCTGTGGCATGGGCCAGGATTTCAGATTTAAGAAATGTTTGCCAAATTAAGGATACTATAGTTCCAAAATTATGCTACCTTTTGCACAGGAGTAAATTTATATCCACAATCAGGAGGGTGTCAGTCAATAAGGTCCAATGACTGGGGTAGGGGGAGCTAGCATTTTTACACAACAGAAATCTATGATTGACCCAACAGAAAGTGAAAAACTTCCCATCAATGTCATAAACTTCCAATGCAAATTCCAAACAGATTTTATCTATGGAAGTGGAAACTATAACTTTGAAATGATATTTTGTTCTGATCTATGTCTGTGGCTTAGTCACCTGGGCTGCAAATGGGTGCCATACAGTAAATAGTGCCAGGCAGTATAACAAGAATGGGGGAAAAAGAGAGAGATTACTTGTATCCCCCCAACATTTTTTCTTAAATCTTGAGATTAGCAATATATGCCAAATGCATCTAATATGTCATGATTATTTTTGGTTAGGTTATGTACAGAGGGCAGAAGAATTCTTACTCTGTTAAACCCACACAGAAAACAACGAACACAATGAATAAGAAAATATGTGGATTAATGTATGAAGCCATTTGTATTGCAGTTTAAGACGATAAAGTTACACATATCAGATGACCATATAAAACCAAGTGGACAATTTCCGCTGACCATCAACATTTATAATTTGGAGCCTCATGTAAACTCTTTTTAAGAGAACCCACATTTTACCTTGAATCAAAGAGATTTTGCACATGATTTTGGAAAATTGATCTATATATATATTAGTGGCATGATATTCATTCATTGAAAGTAAAACAATTTAGATCAATTTTGATTTGTGATAAGTGGTAACCAGTAAATTGGTGACTAGCATATAGCTTATTATTCCACCAGCCAATATGGTGGTTAGTCAATTTACATTGTGGTTACCCCACAAGATGTATTGGCAACTCTAGCTTTATTTTTATTTCTAAAACAAATATGGGTTAATTTTGCTTTTTGACAAATTATTTTGAACATATAAATCTTGTTGCATTTTTTTTTACATAATTGACTGACATGATTTATTTACTTGATACTCTTTGTGACTGGCATTTCAGCTCCACGCCCTCAACTTATAAAACGTAATTTTGCATAAACGTGACGTGGACGGTAGGACTCCCACATTTATACATTTCTTGTTTACAAACATTTTCACCTCCAAATAGTCATCTTTGAATGAAAGATTACACCTTTTAGTTTTAGTGCCAAAAAAAAAAGATAATATTTACAAAAATTATTTACAGTAAAAATTTACAGAGTGGATACTAAAAACTAATATAGAAAAAGCTATGAAGGCGAGGGGGGAGGACAGATATGGTGCAGTATACCACAACAAAAATTAAAGAATGCTGATTAATCTATGCTTTTCAAATGGATTGATCAAGGATGTAATTAATAAAAATATGTCATTAAATGACTAATATTAATTTATAACGTCACAATTCTCCTCAAAATTGAGAAAACAAATATTTGGGATGTCCATGGTGGTAATTGGCAACTAATCTCAATTTCTTATCATTTCCATCATATATTGATTTATTTAAAAGCAAATCATCTGGGAGGATTGTGCAGCTCATATGAGCAGAGACTCATATAGATCCAATAAATATGTTGTTCGCATGAAAGACATAATAATCTGCACTTTTTAAACATAATAACAATTAATATATCCCATATTTTTTCTCGGTTAAATATAATATGATGCATATTGTTTGTGAGAACAGCAGAGCTAACATTTTAAAGACATATTTTACACTTTTCCTTTGACACCATTGCACCACCATGATTGATGTCACAATATTAATTATCACTTTTCAAGCTGACATCGCATGGCGGGATAGAGGAAAATTTATGAATAAATGGCATGTCTGTCCCATATTTGATAACTGTCTGCAATGAATCTGAACCACCAGTGTATCTTTTGGTGTCAACCTTTTGGATGAGTTAAGGAACTATGTTTTAATTTTTTTTTTTTTGCAACATTAGTAAAACCCATAATGTTGCATATCAGTATATATCATGTGCCACATGGAGTAACGTAATGGCAATATTGGATTCAAGTGTGGGCAATATTCAACTACTAAAAGGGCTTCATAATTTCGTGCTTGAACTGTACGGACTTATCTCCACGTTTGTAGCTCAATTTAGATATTAATTATTGATACCAGAGTTTGCATTGGCTAATGGGCTTGTCGGCATGAATCCTTTACAAAATGCATTGCATTGTCCTAAACAGGAATATGAGTCCTGCAGAAGTTGACGGCATATTCCAAGTATAGTTTTTGCCAACGTTGTTCGTTTATGAGATTTGATAAAAAGGCACAGAAAATAATTAAATTTGAGTAGATTATCTATACTTTAACCCTAATCCTCTGCACATCAATGCAGCAACGACGATGACAAATTAACAATGGTATGTATATTCTTGACTCGTGAGATATAATATATAATCTGATGAAAAACTGAAAACAGTACATGCTAAAATTATGATGGAAGAGACTTGAAAGAACAAATACAATAAACATATATAGGAGTTAACTGGTCTGCAAAAATATACCAATAACATCAATAGAGATGAAAGAATGTGCAATGGGTAAGGTAAGTCAACCATAAATATGTAAGACTTGATAAACATCTATAGGGTTAACTAACTGGTCTGCAAAAATATACCAATAACATCAATAGAGATGAAAGTAGAATGTGCAATGGGCAAGTCAACCGTAAATATGTAAGACTTGATAAACATCTATAGGGTTAATAAACTGGTCTGCAAAAATATCCCAATAACATCAATAGAGATGAAAGTAGAATGTGCAATGGGTAAGGTAAGTCAACCATAAATATGCAAGACTTAATAAACATCTATAGGGTTAAACTGGTCTGCAAAAATATCCCAATAACATCAAGAGTAGAAAGTGCAAGTCAACCGTAAATATGGAAGGCTTAATGTTCTCCAAAAAAAAAGCTGTTAGACTTATTACAAAACTCTAATTATCATGCCCATACTAAAATTATTTTTTCCAATCTAAAAATCTTAAGTATTTTCGACACATACAAACTAAAAGTTGCTCTTTTTATGTATAAATATGTCAATAGACTTTTGCCTTACAATTTTGATGAATACTTTAATTTTTCAAAATATTGTCGTACAAATTTGACTACTACTCAATTGTCTCTTTTATTAATACTGGTGTTTGTTCCTGGAATAGGTTAGATACCAGCATAAAAGATGCAAACAATATAATTTCCTTTAAATCCAAATTAAAATTTCATTTGCTTAAAGACTATTGTCACTAGTTTGTATATTACTTAGTCCTGTTTTTTTTCTCTTAATTCTTTTCCTTGTATTGTAAAGGGGGACTGCTCCGAAGCTCTGCTTCTTCAGTCCTCCTCCAAATCCTTGTATTATATTCATGTACCTCTGTATAATTTATATTGTGGAAATATATTCATATTCAAAATACATCTATTGGGTTAACTGGTCTGCAAAAATATCACAATAACATCAATACAGATGAAAGTAGAATATCAAACGTAAATATGTAAGACATGATAAACATTATCTGTAAGGGGTAAGTGGTCTGCAAAAATATCCCAATAACATGAAAGTGCGATGAAAGTGCAAGTCAACCTTAAATATGTAAGATTTATTAAACACATCTATAGGGGTTAAATAGTCTGCAAAAATATCCCAATACCACCAATAGAGATGAAAGTAGAATGTGCAATGTGCAAATCAACCTTCAGTAAGTAATATTTATTACACACATCTACAGGGGTTAAATAGTCTGCAAAAGTATCCAAATAGAGATGATCGAAATACATGCAATGGATAAAATCAATACAACAACATCTAAATGGTTACTGGCTTACAAAACAGGCTGTAACAACAGGTGAAGTATCTACCTGGAGGGGCTACTCATTGGGAGATCTGTAGACCAGGTGGGGGGAGGTTGACACTTGAATGTGAAGCATATTGGAGAACAAATTACGACTATTTACTCAAGATCTGGTAGATATCAAAAGCTGATCTAAAAAAGAAGCAACTTTATAAAAAAATATTGTGAAGAGGTAAAAAGAATTGAGGCCAGGCTATACGAAAATAATACTGTAGATGATAACCGAAAAGAAAGCTACAAATAGGAAGCACCTCACCTCATATAATGTGCAAACATTCAAAACAGATACAAAAATAAAACAAAACCTAAAGGGAATGAGAACACGTACAAAAAAAAAGAAAATTCCTTCCGCTTAACAAATATTATTTCTCTCAATCTCAATGTACAACTTTTTAAAATGAGTCTGAACTATAAAATCTCTGGTAATTACACTATACTTAAGCTATATTTAACATTTTCTGTGTAATGTGTTAGAAAGTACAGATACATTTTTGTGATCCAACTTTTTCAAAAATTCTGGCAGATGCTTAATTCAAACACTACATACTGCATAGTGGTGACCAATTTTGTACTACCTTTTAGCAATTTTTGAGACAACTGTAGTGTGTACACAGGTTACCATGGTAACCCGTCCGACAATGCCATTCATTACCCATTTCCAAAAATGACTACCTTGGATGACACCGACGTCATTCGAAAGTACAACAACGTTTGAAACAGTCCAGAACATTTGTTAGAAACTTGAATGAAAATGTGAAGTTTATTAGATTAATGTTTATTTCTTAGCCTCAGAAACTAAAATGTTTCATTTGTAGGTATTATGACATATGTACTGTATACTTAACAATAGATAGGCCTACTACTACTGAACCCACTCTTCTGTCATAAATTGTTATGCAATCATTTGTGTAGTCTGGTAATGGCCAGTTGTACACACTACAATACTGCAAACTCAAAAAGTAATGAAAGCGAGACGCAGATAGCAGTCGGGCTCATTACTACACATAACTGTCCACTCATCTATCTCCACCAGAAATATGAGGTGCAACATTTCATACACTCTCTTGTCATACCTTCCACAGAGGTATATATATTATAAGCTAGATAAATACACAAAGTAATATCGTGTAATATAGGTGTAAACCTTCTGCTGGCAGCCATGAGTCAAATTCTTCTTGAAAACTCTAATTCTTTCTCTTTAAATCTTTGGTCATGTGTTGCATAATATACTATATATTTACTCATCTTCGAATTAAATTAAAATGGGATACCTGTTCAACATTTTTCGAAGATAACCTTTCACATTTAGACGAACAACATCATTTTACACACATGTACATATATTTATAATATCAGGCAAATACATCACTCGGCCCACGTGATCTACTTGCTCCCGAAGAGGATCGTTAGAGATCGTCGTGCAATACTTAGTGAACTAAACTACAGCAGTTCAATTCATTAAGAAACATTTGGACAGTTGCAAGAGACAATTTCAATTTTTTACATAATGATGTATTTTGCAACCTTTTTTTTTGTTTTTATTTTATTTTAAATATAAAAATAACATCTATTTAACTTTTGAATCTAAAAACACTGACTTCTATGTTACATTAATTTACGAGCCATAACTGCATAGTTGTAATTAAAGTATATCAAAATAACATTAGTTACCATTCACTTTTTTTTTTACATAACATATTTAAATTATCTTAACAGTAATGTGACAATTAATGTTGCATGCTACATAATATTGGCTTCTCTTTGGTTTTAAGTTGAATTTTGCCTTGCTTCCAAGGCAATCTTAAGACCCCTGGTGTTATTTGGTAAATGAGGTGCAAAGGGAAGTGGATTTGTGCAGATGGAAGGAGGGGGGGGGGGGGGGGTTTGGGGTGGCAAATGATGGGTGTTCATATCCTCTTCCCTTCCAAGGTTAATAATTTAAAACTACCAAAATCAATTTTGAAACATGGTCCAGTAACACTAGGTAGCCAAAATAAAATATTCCAATATTAAAATGTTTAATGAAGCATTTATCATTGTTCACCTAGTCTAAATCTCTTTTGTTGTATTTTACCTTATTGATACCGTCTCTCGCTATGAATAAACATACAAGAAATTACTATCAAATAAGCATTTATAACAACTTTCATATGATAAAATTCACATTTTGGAATGTAGTCTTACTCATATCATCAAGAAGGATAGAAAATAAATAAAACTTAAATAATTAAAGAAAAAACCTCCGAAACTGAATACAAAGTGCTGTTATGATTACATATATACTAACTTATAGTGTCACCAATGCAGGCGACTAATGAGCATCTTGGGGCGAGATTGGAGGAGAGGGTGAGTATTTGAGATTTGCTTGAGAGGAATGGTAGTAATATTGGGGGGGGGGGGGGGCATGAAGCTATGACAATTAAAACTAATTGTCATGATGCTAAGATCTATGAAGAGACTGCATAAACTTCTGAACTGAAATATTCACAGCTTGACCCAGCCATCAATATTCATAGCAACGAACATTAACAGCTGCAATGAAAGACAATGGTATTTCTACCATTTCCTTTCTTACATACAAACTTTCAAGACACAAAAGCTCAAACACCGGTATGGTTTGATGGAATGATGCTATGAATAAATGATATTGCCATGTGCACTGTGACCTAAAAACCTTTCACTTTATATCCCATTGCTATGATTGATTCCTTCTACCTATTAAGCAGCGGCAATATACGAGTGACTTACATAGAGTATCAATTTACTGACAACTCGTCAAAACTTCTTAAATTTGGTTCTTGACACTTAAAATAGGAATAATTTTTTTCTACTTAATTTCTTTAAACTCCTCTATGTTAAACAGGAAACTACTTGATTACATACATAACCTTCTTAATATTAATTTCAAAATAATTTATAATAATCTTTTTATAATCTGCAACAACTTTAGCATATTCCTTCAATCTCTAGGAATTGTATCATCACCAGATTTGAATTTAAAGAGTAGTGTTGCTCTCTATAATCTGGCGTGATTCCATTGTGAAAGCATTAGTAGAAAACAGACTCCTGTATTGTCATCTTCTGTCCAGCTCTAATCACCCCTCCTCTTTGATATGCTGGGTGATTATTAGAGTTCTGTTTAAACTTCTCTGCTCTATCACACACTGCTTGGGGGAGGAGCATGGATGGTACATTTTCTCAAGCTACTATCCTCTCTCTAGAGCACAGGTCTGTTTCATCAAACCACCATCCTTTTTGTCTCTGGGGCATTAGTCTCGTTTCTTCAAACCACCATCCTATAGGGACTGTTTCTTCAAACCACCATCCTCTAGGGCCTGTTTCTTCAAACCACCATCCTTTTTGTCTCTGGGGCATTAGTCGCGTTTCTTCAAACCACCATCCTATAGGGACTGTTTCTTCAAACCACCATCCTCTAGGGCCTGTTTCTGCAACAAACCAACATCCTCTAGGGCCTGTTTCTTCAAACCACCATCCTCTAGGGCCTGTTTCTGCAACAAACCACCATCCTCTAGGGCCTGTTTCTTCAAACCACCATCCTTTTTGTCTCTGGGGCATGAGTCTTGTTTCTTCAAACCACCATCCTATAGGGACTGTTTCTTCAAACCACCATCCTCTAGGACCTGTTTCTTCAAACTACCATCCTCTAGGGCATGGGTGTGTTTCCTGGAGTAGAGCTAATACCTTAATTAAGGTCATAGGAAATCTAAACTGATTGTTCTTGAGATCTTATTTGACCTTGATACCAGTCCTGACCATACTCTTGCTGAACCTCGTTGTTGGATGCTCCAGAAGGTCGTCTCCTCCGGTCGTCCTCTGAATAGGACAGAGGGCGATATGGTGGAGGTTCTCTGTCCGAACTTCCGCTCGAAGACGAAGAGTCCTGCCTCATCTTGGTTGGCGTGCTTGGATTGCTTCCCCTTTGAGGACTTCTCACGTAGCCATTTGGAGGGCATCGTGGGCCGTTGTGTGAAAGCACGCTGTTGGTACGCTTAGGGGGAACGGGTGGCGGGCCTAACGGTTTCCTCCTAGACAGGCTCTGGGTATGATTCGCACCCTGAGGAGTTCCTCGTTCCAAAGTGGCTGCTTTTGACGGGGTAAGGGAGGGGGCCTGTCTTGCAGAGTGGAGTGGCGGATCCGTTGATGATTCTTGAGGGGAGGCAGATAGGGATTGGTGGTGATATGTGGAGTGGCCGTTTAGATGCAGGTGGGTCTCTGGGTGCTCCCCATCTGTTTTCTTCTGTTTGGATTCTGGAAGGGAAATATACAACTACAGTCAAGTTTACAGTATTTCTCAAGTTTTCAATCAGCATTCAGTGCTTTGTCTCTGTCAAATTAATAAATCCAAAAACTTTCTTTGGCATTTAAATTTTGTGTCGGTTTTTAGAAAAATCCAAACGAGATATGATATTTCAACTATAACAGACACAATCAGAATTATGAGTGAAATAAATTGATCCCCCCCCATCCCCCTGAAAGAATGCTGGAGATGAAATATTTATGCATATTCATGTGTCTTGATTTTTTAGTTAATCTAAATAAGAGAGTTTTTCTTTTCTTCCTTATAATAAATTTGACACAGCATGCCACAAGTACACAAAGAGTTAATAATATATTAACAACAAGACATGCAAGAGACTAAACAGGACAGGCAGGAGAGCTGGTTTGGAAAAAAAGATTGACAAATCAATTCAAGAAAAGATAGAAATGACACAAAACAATGATAGGAAAGAAGAATTCAGAGAAAGAATGAATTTTAATTGAAGTGGAGATTTGGTTGTTTTATTTAGATAAAATGTGACCGTCTTGTTTTAATCTAGTCGGTAACAATATAACTTTGAATATCCAATATTGAACATGTAGTAGTTGTGGGAGGGAGGGGGAACAGGGGTGTATACTAAAGCATACAATATAGGAAACAGGGTTGTCATGGATACAATGCTTTATATTGGCCACAAGTCTTCACATTGTTGGTATTTTAAATTCTACCAGTATAGTTCAAGGTATCTGTTGAAGTAGAATTCGCAAGGACTGTTACAAAACAATATCACAATTCTTGTCTTTTTTCGTCCAGTTCTTTTATGACTACAATTTTACTTTTTACATTGATACACAAACCTATTCCTTCCTATGTCAAGCCATGTATTATATGAATGCTTGTCACACCTTGTGATACATTCTGAAAATAGGTCAGCGAAGACGCTTCTATATAAAACTATGAGTAATTTCACATTGACATGAAAAGCAGGTTTTTGTTTTATTTGAACTTATTTTTTCACCACACAGCATTTCGACCACTGGTAGAAAATTGTCCGTCTCCACTTACCGGAAAAAAAAAGAGTTGCCCATCAAATGGGGTTAGTAAGCTTTTTGTTAATCGACAGCACTGTGTGCATATTTATCCTTTTCATGAAAAGAATTTGATTTTACAGGAGCTGAGAGGAAGAGAAAAGTGGGAGGGGATTGAAAAGACGAAGACAAAACAAAAAGAACGAATGTTAGTGTGAAGACAGACCCGTAACTAGGGTTTCACAAAGGCGTGGAGGAACCGGGAGATTTACTTACCTACAACTTTGGTGACTTGTTAAGTCAGTTTACCCCAAAACAATAATGGTTTTAAACAAGAGGAAAGAATCATCTCAAAATCATTTGCTAAATATTGTCCCATTACAAAGTTAATTCATCAAATTTTACAAGAGCGGGGGAGGGGAGACACCCTGACCACCTCTAGTTACAGGTCTGGTAGATGAGAGGATTCAGCAAAATGATGCATTCTTTAAATGTGCCGAATCGATGATTAGATAAGTCCGATGTCTGCTGTTACAAATCACCCCCAGTCATGCAGTTTAAAACAGACTTGCTTATCTAAAAGATTTAGCAAATGTCACAATCATTCTTGTAGTGTTTACCATGCCATGCTTTCAACATCAGTTCTTGTTAATTTTTTTTAATTGCAACTTGTCACCTAAAAGAAACTATCCAGGAAATTACATAGGATTCTACGACCACTTGTGGCCAGCAGTGTCTGCAAACATACTTGAAAATGCCCAGTAAGCAGTAGTCATCTATTTGTTCATCACATTTACAAATACTTTTCTTTCTTTCATTATTTGGGAGAGGGGGGAACAGTTCAGTAACTGAGACATGGGTTGCATAGTTATCCACAAGCCTCTTAACAGCAGACTCTGGCTATGGTGATATGTATGATACAACAGATATTTAAATGAGAAGATAATGCACAGATAAGATGTTGTTCATGCCAGAGAAGAAGACTATATGTTCCATAGTTTATAGACACATTCACACACAGACAGCTAGACACAAAGTCACATACCAATTGGTAAATTTTAGTTAAGTTCCGGAAGAGTAAAAAGAGAAGAGAAGGGAAAATAGAAGCATGGTTAGCGTTGTTCACATGGTTAGTTAGCAGTAATACAGTACCCTATATACTAATACATACAAACACAACATGGTCATACATGTAATGTAGTACGTGAACTGATAAAATACGGTAACTGATGGTGTCGGATTGATCGTTGATAGTGTCTGACTGATTACTGATAGTGTCTGACTGATCGTTGATAGTGTCTGACAGATCGTTGATGGTGTCTGACTGATTAATGATAGTGTCTAACTGATTACTGATAGTGTCTGACTGATTACTGATAGTGTCTGAGATTACTGATAGTGTCTGACTGATCGTTGATAGTGTCTGACTGATTACTGATAGTGTCTGACAGATCGTTGATAAGTGTCTGACAGATTACTGATAGTGTCTGACTGATTACTGATAGTGTCCGACTGATGTCAAATTGCCTCACAATCGACCGATTATGATTATTGGATCAAATAATGCAACAATGCTGTCACCTTACACAATCAATATCGATGTAAACAAAGCCTATTCAGAGCCTGTTGTAATGCCCACCGATAGTAATTCTACACAACCCTACTATGAAAATGCTATCAACATTAGGAATTCCACCAAATGCTACCCTCACCATCCCCCACTTCCAACATTTAAGAAATTTTTGGAAGGCAAGAAGTGAAGAAAAGCTAGAATCACCTTTTACAATACTTCACAGACTATAAGTGATTTTCCCGATTTGCTATCGTCTATTGATTTAAGGTCAGACAGTAGTCACCTCTTGACAACCATCTGCAGTATATGTCATATGATAGAGCAGCTAATGGATATATGTTAAAGTGGTGTCCCCAATGTTCAATGTGATGGTTATTTATCTGCATTTATAGTTAAGGACAACCATCTGCAGTATATGTCATATGATCAAGCAGTATGATTCTTGACATTGAAGGAAACCATGAATGTCGCTTTAAAATACACAGATGCTATAATAATAAAATAATGAGAAAAAACATTTATTCCATTCAGAAATATAATGATTTGATTGTTTCCTGCTGATCATTCTTTCTCATTGTTATAATAAAAAAAAACAAAGAAATGAATTGAATCTTTCGTTGTTGTTATTTTGTTAGTAGATTATCCATCATTTGTGACCTCTTATAAAAGTTTGTGAATACACTTAATGAGGCAATGTACACAAAATGATATCCGAGATACATAATCATTGACGCAATACTGTGCTTCTATAAAGTGACCACACATGTGCAAAAGTGTTCTTTTTTTTTACTATGAAAAAATAAAGGAACAATCATTATTATTCCACCTGGTATTGCTAAAAGGTCCATATTTTACAAATCC
>WXZC020000422.1:0-12254 GCA_011317855.2 Paelopatides confundens
ATAACTGGAATAGGTTACCATTGGATATTCGACAGTCTCCTACTCTTACCATATTCAAAAAGAAACTCAAATCATTCATGATAAACTCTGCTTTTGTTAACTCCTAGCTATTTTTTTTTTGGTCATATTGTTTGTATTTTTTATATTGTTTTGTAGTTTGTATTGTTTGTGACCTGCGCCTTGAGCGCTCTACGGAGTGGATATGTGCGCACCATTAAGTTCGTTTTATTATTATTATTATACTTCCGCTATGTATTGCTCAACGGGAAGTACACCACCTTTAAGTAGTAAAGGCCATCATATCGGGACTAGTGTTAATATAGATATATATATATATATATATAATCAATTTACCGAGGATAGTTTGGCAGTTACATTTGACTGTTTTAGAAGGAGGTGCATTTCCAATGCAGAGATATTTTCGTTGTACCTGTATTGTTGCCTTGTGTGTTTCATATATGGGTGTTATAGATCGCTTAAAAGAGCGATGAACTATCAATTGTAGGGGATTGATATCAAAGAGTTCTACATTATAAGAAAATAATATATTTTGAAGTCTTCAAGTGTGTGTAAAGTAGAAATATTAGAGAAACTTCGCAGTGAAGTGCGGTGCTACCAAAACTGAGCCGATAATGCAACAGCGGTGCCAAAGTAATACTAGCAATGCGCATCATCGCCGTGGGCAGAGGGCGACTTGCTGAAACGTTTCCTTGTTTAAATAAAGTGATGCAAACACAAGGTTAGTTGAGGTTAGACTGCCTACCAGCCGTCAGTGGACCATAGTGCTGTAACGTATGCTAGTTAATATAGCCAGCCCCTGAGTATACCAAGTCCTACTAGTAATATGTGAGTCAATACGTCAAGGCTTCTACTGTGATACGAATTTGGGATTGAAAATACGAATCTACTAGTACAATTCCACGCAAGTTAACAACAATTGTACGGGTTGACGAGGGACACGCATATCACTTACCGTGACACACTACACCGCGTTAGTCGTTATCGTACAACACCGTTGACTACATGTGGAACTTCTCGAAAAGAGATGTGATATTTCCCGGGTTCCCAAAGAGTCTGGATTATAATTCACAAATACATATGTATCTACTTTACGATGTATGTGAAATACAACATGAAATACATTACGATATATGTGAAATACAACATGAAAAATAAAAGATCAGAAAATACTGCATTTATCATATGTTATGTTGACGTTAGAAATCATAAGTAAAATCTATAAACTGTTCAAAGTATATGAGTTTTTTCCTCCCTTTCTCATGGCGCAGGCAACTGTAGAGCATGTGCAGCTTCGTTGTTTACTATCTCATTCGTCGCTAGCCAATCAAATACGACTCAAGACTCTCCACACGTGGTCACGTGGTCAAATTACAACAAATGCAATCATTTCAAAAAGCATACTCTCCACCTGACCTCGGCTTGAGGCCATTTTGTCAAAGTGGGCCACTTGGAATTATAACTTGGAAAATAAACAAAGAAATCAAAGATGTATATTATATCACTAATCGAGTATACACATTTCCTTTAATACCTGCGTGATACAATACAACGACAGTTCGTTCATTATACATGTTCTTTATTAGCCCAATTGGTCTATAATATTACAATATGCCGTAGCGATGACGGAGTAATGAGAAACAAATGCTTCGTCGTATTTGACACGCCAACTGAAGTATTTAGTCATCATGTGCGATGTGCACACATGAAGTGTGCAGAGTACTAACTAATTTACATGTGCGTAATACTATATGAGGCGTGCATATAACAGTTGGTACTACTTGATGTGTGCGTTATAATATTTAAAATGTAATATAGCTACCGTTGTGCATATCGATACTCGAGGTGCGTTTAGTTTCACTTGAGGGGTCAACAGTGTCTCCTGATTATGTGTTTTAGTAGAAGAAAAGAAAGACCGATCAGTTCAAGTGATATTGGTAGTATTTGAGGTAGGAGAGTGGCCCAGCTGAGGTGGTTTGTCAACCTCAGGTGCTTCATTGTTATCAGTTTACTCCCATGTAGCACATGTTCAATGTATAGTGGACAATTGGATATACAGTGTCCTTCACTAAACAACTGGTTACTGTTGCATGTTTGTTTCCAATGACCTACAAGGCTCAAGCCACATGTATACACAAAGTATGCCGTCGTGATTATTGAATATATTCTGCGTACAATGAGTGTACACTCGTACATTAAAAGAGTCCCTTACACTCTAGAAAACGATTCATATGGTCCTATGAAGGAAAGTTATCGGAATATCAAAATTATTGCTCGGTATATGCTGAAGTGAGTGAACGAAAATTAACTATTTGGGATATTGTGTAATTAATTGTTAATATTGTATTCAATTTCTCTTGAGATCCAGAACCTCGTGATATATTTAAAATTGAAAAAAAAACTTACGTATCATTTTTTAAAAACCGAAATTCATCTTAATATCAATATCGTATATAATATAAGGATCGGATTTATAGTTATATGTCTCAACTTAAGTGAGAACCATCGTATATGTTCCAGTAGTGATGAAATTAATTTTTGAGATGTTTATCGATACCTCGTTCACATAATCTGCTGAAGGAAAACATTGATAACGAATAAAATATAGAATAAACACATTAGTGTTCCAATCAACCTGCGAAGCGTTAGTGCAAAACATTCACTACTCCACAGTTGAATATTGTATCGCAGCTATTTAAATAAACAACGTTATGTACATCAATATCGCCGAACGATTGATCAGTCTCAAGTATTTGTAAACTTTACCCCATTAAGAGTGAAAACCTTAAATCAAAATAACACATCGTGCGTTCTTTCGAACAGTCCACGGGCCTCTCTTATCGCCAATCTCGTGGTACCGAGACGGAGACAAAATCACTGCGTATACCACAATGTTAAACATATCGTGGAAACATACGTATCCACACACCTAGGCTGGTAGTTTGTCTGCATCTAGATAATGATATCGAATCGAACAATATTTTACGTTACCATCAACATGGTTATTCACATTGCAAATTATGAGTATACATTTCATACCAACGATGGCATAAGAAATGTCGGGTCATAATAATTACCAATTCAAAAGAAGTTGAAGCGCTGAGGAGAATACATACATAATATGTGAGAAATTGTGTGTCATTACATATTTTTACAAATTTAACCGGTACTATATTAATTCCAGTCTTTCTTGTATTGTTTAAACACAGTGTATGACTAGTCATTGAGAAAACATAAAGGGCAATCATTCATACACTTATATGAATTCCTCATTACAGCTATGCAGTGAATAAAGTCGCACTAATTAATAATATTTCATACAAATAACGGTCAATGTTTTCAAATTGGATCGGGAACTTTACATTACGGAAGTAAATCACCTGGACTATCAAGCCAAACCAAACCAACGCTGGTCACTCCATCACTTGCATTTTGCTAAGCCGATTACTTAACGTTAAGTAGAAAGCCAGTGGGTATAGTATGTACCATGATCATGCCAGTAATATAACTCCCAACCATTCTGGCATAGATCATATTTCGTAAAACGTTACTTTTTCGTTACTCGTACCATTGCCTTTTACGCCTCGTTGACACTCAAATTAGACTGGACACTCATGCACACTTAGCTTTCCATACTCCGATGCTTTCAACGATGAGTACCAAACCAGACGGATGTAGGTACCATTTCAAATTTTTGGCATGCCTCGGGTCCAGAAGTCGGAACTCCAAACATTCCGGCTGCAAGGACCACATCTAAAAACTATTGACAATGCAGGTAATATAAAACGGAAGTTTCCGCAATGTTTTCAAGGACTTTGGAATAAAAGGTTCGCAGACACGGGTGTACATATACATTTTCATCCAGCATGTTGCACAACATATATCAAGTTTTACATTTGGTCCGAGAGACAACGTTAAGGGTCAATTGAGAGAATTATTCGCACTTTATATAATCGAGGACACAATGGGTCGTCATACTGTGGTCTTATCAAAACCATCAGATCAAATTTGTTATGTAACATTACGAAACGTACTTGTTAACACAGTACTCTGAGAAAACACGATACCCAAACTGGTCCAAGATACACATACTATAAGCGGCAGACCGGTCTTCAAAATAAATCTTAAAGTTGGGATTTCACCAAACCAAGCTCGAAGAAGAATCGCAATTTCAAATACCCATATCGGTATGCTCAGACACAAGAGGCCTTTGTTCGGAATGACTTCAGCAGCAGATATTCATTAACGCGTTATTTCAACAAACCATTGTCTCATGATCTTCAAACACAGACGGCATAATTGTTGATGGAAGGACATGAAAGAAGAGTACGTCATGTTATCAAATTGTTTAAAGAGACTCGATGCCTCGGGTTTGAATAAATATATAAATGTGTATTTCAAAATGTCAGAATGAGTAGTTGTATGTCATAAGCTAGATAGTAATGGACTAAGCCCGAGTGTTAGAGATAGGCGCACGGCCGAATCAGCAACATAAATGCGTAATTTATAAGGCTTAGTTCAATACACATCTTAAATTCTTCCAGAGTTAGAGACTACTTCAGGAACTCTTGGGCATCAACACCTGAAAACGGAGTACCAGTTCTACTTAGATTTAAAACAAGACAATTATTTTCCGAAAACTGCCTTAATAAATGCTGAACTATTAGCATACTTGTCAGTCAATATCATCACAAATAGTTCCAGTCCGACATCTGGGGCGGTGTTACTACAAAAGCAGCATGATTGGCCACGCATCGTTTCATATGCTAGTCGTAACTTAACATATATGTATAGAAACGACATAATCAATCAGAGAAAGACGCAGTAGGAAGGGTTTTGAAATTGTCACATCTTAATGTATGGCAATGGGTTTGAGAGGGTATTAGGGCGGTAGATTTTACATTCACAATCATATAAGTACAATGTCCCAGGAAAATATAATATTTAAAATTATTTGTGACGTACAGTAACATAACATAACGAGCAGCTAGGAAAATATAAGTTCACAGAGGATATTGCATAGCTCGTACAAAACTGTATATAAGTTATTGGAAAATTCGTGTTAAGACTAGATTATGCCAAATATGTTAAGTACGTACGTGTTATATACATCGTATCAAGGTCAACATAGTGATTGTTCAATGTAAATATAGGCCAATAAAACTATTCTACTGGCCAGGAATAGATGGGAGTTTGTAGAGTTTGGTTAACCATGAACATATCAAACTAGCTACACTCCCATGCGTACATTGGGAAGGAGCTTGCGGCAGATATATTAAGACCTTTGCCAGATGTTACTTGCAGATTTAGTCGACATTTGGAGGTTGATGAAATGTTTTTTGTCATTGTTATCCAAAGTCATTAAAAACTGATAATGGCTCAAATTTTATGCCACTTTATTTTAAAAATGATTCCTCATTGTGTGTGGTATTAACCACGATGGCGATTATATTTTGCCTGCAAGACAAATGTGAAGTTTTAACTGCAAAATATAACCTTATTGAAGAAAACTAAATTGTACAATTCAATAAAATGTCAGCAAGGACCCTCTCTCTGGTATAACTTTCTGCTTGTGAACCAACTGTTGCAAGACCACAGCAGAACATACTTGTAACATGTCCACCAAGAAGAGTACTACATTAGAAGGCGTGCTACTGTGGAATTACAAATTACTAACAATATAATGCGCAGAAAGGCGTATATTTAGGCAGACCTCCGCAATAGAGACTACGCCTTACTATATTTATCAGCGGTAGTCTTTCCTGATCAAAGAAATTAACATATTGCCCTCTCCGATACACGTGTAGGTATATCATGCACATTATCCGGATATAACAGAATATGTGCTACAAAACGGTTAACTTTCCCTATAGAGAAAACTGAAGGGTGCCATATTTAACAAGCATCCCCTCGAACGTAGGTCTTCTCCTTTCATGTGACATCAACAGGTGCATCGTATCCGAACCACTATACCACATAGTCCGAGCACAATAACTGAAAATGACGGCAAAATGATATACTTTCAGTTATTAAGACATCTGGGCTTCACATGGATTCATGTTAACAATAGTCAATTGGAAGATTTGAGCAACAAAGTATTATATATATATATATATATAATACTTTGTTGCTCAAATCTTCCAATTGACTATTGTTAACATGAATCCATGTGAAGCCCAGATGTCTTAATAACTGAAAGTATATCATTTTGCCGTCATTTTCAGTTATTGTGCTCGGACTATGTGGTATAGTGGTTCGGATACGATGCACCTGTTGATGTCACATGAAAGGAGAAGACCTACGTTCGAGGGGATGCTTGTTAAATATGGCACCCTTCAGTTTTCTCTATAGGGAAAGTTAACCGTTTTGTAGCACATATTCTGTTATATCCGGATAATGTGCATGATATACCTACACGTGTATCGGAGAGGGCAATATGTTAATTTCTTTGATCAGGAAAGACTACCGCTGATAAATATAGTAAGGCGTAGTCTCTATTGCGGAGGTCTGCCTAAATATACGCCTTTCTGCGCATTATATTGTTAGTAATTTGTAATTCCACAGTAGCACGCCTTCTAATGTAGTACTCTTCTTGGTGGACATGTTACAAGTATGTTCTGCTGTGGTCTTGCAACAGTTGGTTCACAAGCAGAAAGTTATACCAGAGAGAGGGTCCTTGCTGACATTTTATTGAATTGTACAATTTAGTTTTCTTCAATAAGGTTATATTTTGCAGTTAAAACTTCACATTTGTCTTGCAGGCAAAATATAATCGCCATCGTGGTTAATACCACACACAATGAGGAATCATTTTTAAAATAAAGTGGCATAAAATTTGAGCCATTATCAGTTTTTAATGACTTTGGATAACAATGACAAAAAACATTTCATCAACCTCCAAATGTCGACTAAATCTGCAAGTAACATCTGGCAAAGGTCTTAATATATCTGCCGCAAGCTCCTTCCCAATGTACGCATGGGAGTGTAGCTAGTTTGATATGTTCATGGTTAACCAAACTCTACAAACTCCCATCTATTCCTGGCCAGTAGAATAGTTTTATTGGCCTATATTTACATTGAACAATCACTATGTTGACCTTGATACGATGTATATAACACGTACGTACTTAACATATTTGGCATAATCTAGTCTTAACACGAATTTTCCAATAACTTATATACAGTTTTGTACGAGCTATGCAATATCCTCTGTGAACTTATATTTTCCTAGCTGCTCGTTATGTTATGTTACTGTACGTCACAAATAATTTTAAATATTATATTTTCCTGGGACATTGTACTTATATGATTGTGAATGTAAAATCTACCGCCCTAATACCCTCTCAAACCCATTGCCATACATTAAGATGTGACAATTTCAAAACCCTTCCTACTGCGTCTTTCTCTGATTGATTATGTCGTTTCTATACATATATGTTAAGTTACGACTAGCATATGAAACGATGCGTGGCCAATCATGCTGCTTTTGTAGTAACACCGCCCCAGATGTCGGACTGGAACTATTTGTGATGATATTGACTGACAAGTATGCTAATAGTTCAGCATTTATTAAGGCAGTTTTCGGAAAATAATTGTCTTGTTTTAAATCTAAGTAGAACTGGTACTCCGTTTTCAGGTGTTGATGCCCAAGAGTTCCTGAAGTAGTCTCTAACTCTGGAAGAATTTAAGATGTGTATTGAACTAAGCCTTATAAATTACGCATTTATGTTGCTGATTCGGCCGTGCGCCTATCTCTAACACTCGGGCTTAGTCCATTACTATCTAGCTTATGACATACAACTACTCATTCTGACATTTTGAAATACACATTTATATATTTATTCAAACCCGAGGCATCGAGTCTCTTTAAACAATTTGATAACATGACGTACTCTTCTTTCATGTCCTTCCATCAACAATTATGCCGTCTGTGTTTGAAGATCATGAGACAATGGTTTGTTGAAATAACGCGTTAATGAATATCTGCTGCTGAAGTCATTCCGAACAAAGGCCTCTTGTGTCTGAGCATACCGATATGGGTATTTGAAATTGCGATTCTTCTTCGAGCTTGGTTTGGTGAAATCCCAACTTTAAGATTTATTTTGAAGACCGGTCTGCCGCTTATAGTATGTGTATCTTGGACCAGTTTGGGTATCGTGTTTTCTCAGAGTACTGTGTTAACAAGTACGTTTCGTAATGTTACATAACAAATTTGATCTGATGGTTTTGATAAGACCACAGTATGACGACCCATTGTGTCCTCGATTATATAAAGTGCGAATAATTCTCTCAATTGACCCTTAACGTTGTCTCTCGGACCAAATGTAAAACTTGATATATGTTGTGCAACATGCTGGATGAAAATGTATATGTACACCCGTGTCTGCGAACCTTTTATTCCAAAGTCCTTGAAAACATTGCGGAAACTTCCGTTTTATATTACCTGCATTGTCAATAGTTTTTAGATGTGGTCCTTGCAGCCGGAATGTTTGGAGTTCCGACTTCTGGACCCGAGGCATGCCAAAAATTTGAAATGGTACCTACATCCGTCTGGTTTGGTACTCATCGTTGAAAGCATCGGAGTATGGAAAGCTAAGTGTGCATGAGTGTCCAGTCTAATTTGAGTGTCAACGAGGCGTAAAAGGCAATGGTACGAGTAACGAAAAAGTAACGTTTTACGAAATATGATCTATGCCAGAATGGTTGGGAGTTATATTACTGGCATGATCATGGTACATACTATACCCACTGGCTTTCTACTTAACGTTAAGTAATCGGCTTAGCAAAATGCAAGTGATGGAGTGACCAGCGTTGGTTTGGTTTGGCTTGATAGTCCAGGTGATTTACTTCCGTAATGTAAAGTTCCCGATCCAATTTGAAAACATTGACCGTTATTTGTATGAAATATTATTAATTAGTGCGACTTTATTCACTGCATAGCTGTAATGAGGAATTCATATAAGTGTATGAATGATTGCCCTTTATGTTTTCTCAATGACTAGTCATACACTGTGTTTAAACAATACAAGAAAGACTGGAATTAATATAGTACCGGTTAAATTTGTAAAAATATGTAATGACACACAATTTCTCACATATTATGTATGTATTCTCCTCAGCGCTTCAACTTCTTTTGAATTGGTAATTATTATGACCCGACATTTCTTATGCCATCGTTGGTATGAAATGTATACTCATAATTTGCAATGTGAATAACCATGTTGATGGTAACGTAAAATATTGTTCGATTCGATATCATTATCTAGATGCAGACAAACTACCAGCCTAGGTGTGTGGATACGTATGTTTCCACGATATGTTTAACATTGTGGTATACGCAGTGATTTTGTCTCCGTCTCGGTACCACGAGATTGGCGATAAGAGAGGCCCGTGGACTGTTCGAAAGAACGCACGATGTGTTATTTTGATTTAAGGTTTTCACTCTTAATGGGGTAAAGTTTACAAATACTTGAGACTGATCAATCGTTCGGCGATATTGATGTACATAACGTTGTTTATTTAAATAGCTGCGATACAATATTCAACTGTGGAGTAGTGAATGTTTTGCACTAACGCTTCGCAGGTTGATTGGAACACTAATGTGTTTATTCTATATTTTATTCGTTATCAATGTTTTCCTTCAGCAGATTATGTGAACGAGGTATCGATAAACATCTCAAAAATTAATTTCATCACTACTGGAACATATACGATGGTTCTCACTTAAGTTGAGACATATAACTATAAATCCGATCCTTATATTATATACGATATTGATATTAAGATGAATTTCGGTTTTTAAAAAATGATACGTAAGTTTTTTTTTCAATTTTAAATATATCACGAGGTTCTGGATCTCAAGAGAAATTGAATACAATATTAACAATTAATTACACAATATCCCAAATAGTTAATTTTCGTTCACTCACTTCAGCATATACCGAGCAATAATTTTGATATTCCGATAACTTTCCTTCATAGGACCATATGAATCGTTTTCTAGAGTGTAAGGGACTCTTTTAATGTACGAGTGTACACTCATTGTACGCAGAATATATTCAATAATCACGACGGCATACTTTGTGTATACATGTGGCTTGAGCCTTGTAGGTCATTGGAAACAAACATGCAACAGTAACCAGTTGTTTAGTGAAGGACACTGTATATCCAATTGTCCACTATACATTGAACATGTGCTACATGGGAGTAAACTGATAACAATGAAGCACCTGAGGTTGACAAACCACCTCAGCTGGGCCACTCTCCTACCTCAAATACTACCAATATCACTTGAACTGATCGGTCTTTCTTTTCTTCTACTAAAACACATAATCAGGAGACACTGTTGACCCCTCAAGTGAAACTAAACGCACCTCGAGTATCGATATGCACAACGGTAGCTATATTACATTTTAAATATTATAACGCACACATCAAGTAGTACCAACTGTTATATGCACGCCTCATATAGTATTACGCACATGTAAATTAGTTAGTACTCTGCACACTTCATGTGTGCACATCGCACATGATGACTAAATACTTCAGTTGGCGTGTCAAATACGACGAAGCATTTGTTTCTCATTACTCCGTCATCGCTACGGCATATTGTAATATTATAGACCAATTGGGCTAATAAAGAACATGTATAATGAACGAACTGTCGTTGTATTGTATCACGCAGGTATTAAAGGAAATGTGTATACTCGATTAGTGATATAATATACATCTTTGATTTCTTTGTTTATTTTCCAAGTTATAATTCCAAGTGGCCCACTTTGACAAAATGGCCTCAAGCCGAGGTCAGGTGGAGAGTATGCTTTTTGAAATGATTGCATTTGTTGTAATTTGACCACGTGACCACGTGTGGAGAGTCTTGAGTCGTATTTGATTGGCTAGCGACGAATGAGATAGTAAACAACGAAGCTGCACATGCTCTACAGTTGCCTGCGCCATGAGAAAGGGAGGAAAAAACTCATATACTTTGAACAGTTTATAGATTTTACTTATGATTTCTAACGTCAACATAACATATGATAAATGCAGTATTTTCTGATCTTTTATTTTTCATGTTGTATTTCACATATATCGTAATGTATTTCATGTTGTATTTCACATACATCGTAAAGTAGATACATATGTATTTGTGAATTATAATCCAGACTCTTTGGGAACCCGGGAAATATCACATCTCTTTTCGAGAAGTTCCACATGTAGTCAACGGTGTTGTACGATAACGACTAACGCGGTGTAGTGTGTCACGGTAAGTGATATGCGTGTCCCTCGTCAACCCGTACAATTGTTGTTAACTTGCGTGGAATTGTACTAGTAGATTCGTATTTTCAATCCCAAATTCGTATCACAGTAGAAGCCTTGACGTATTGACTCACATATTACTAGTAGGACTTGGTATACTCAGGGGCTGGCTATATTAACTAGCATACGTTACAGCACTATGGTCCACTGACGGCTGGTAGGCAGTCTAACCTCAACTAACCTTGTGTTTGCATCACTTTATTTAAACAAGGAAACGTTTCAGCAAGTCGCCCTCTGCCCACGGCGATGATGCGCATTGCTAGTATTACTTTGGCACCGCTGTTGCATTATCGGCTCAGTTTTGGTAGCACCGCACTTCACTGCGAAGTTTCTCTAATATTTCTACTTTACACACACTTGAAGACTTCAAAATATATTATTTTCTTATAATGTAGAACTCTTTGATATCAATCCCCTACAATTGATAGTTCATCGCTCTTTTAAGCGATCTATAACACCCATATATGAAACACACAAGGCAACAATACAGGTACAACGAAAATATCTCTGCATTGGAAATGCACCTCCTTCTAAAACAGTCAAATGTAACTGCCAAACTATCCTCGGTAAATTGATTATATATATATATATATATATCTATATTAACACTAGTCCCGATATGATGGCCTTTACTACTTAAAGGTGGTGTACTTCCCGTTGAGCAATACATAGCGGAAGTATAATAATAATAATAAAACGAACTTAATGGTGCGCACATATCCACTCCGTAGAGCGCTCAAGGCGCAGGTCACAAACAATACAAACTACAAAACAATATAAAAAATACAAACAATATGACCAAAAAAAAAATAGCTAGGAGTTAACAAAAGCAGAGTTTATCATGAATGATTTGAGTTTCTTTTTGAATATGGTAAGAGTAGGAGACTGTCGAATATCCAATGGTAACCTATTCCAGTTAT
>WXZC020000423.1:0-12249 GCA_011317855.2 Paelopatides confundens
AGAGAGGTGGGAATGTATACTAGAAAAGAAGACACAATACACATATTTTATTATGTACAACCATATAAAGAGCTTCAATGATACTGCAAATTAACCCTATGAAAAAAAGTCAAAAATTGTAAACATCTTCTCAATTCAGCATAATCGTGAGTGCTATTACGATCACAGAAGAAGTATACAGAAAATGCCGTGAAAATCACACTGTTCATGCGTTAGTGTGTAAATCTCGCTAAAATCAATGTAAGAAGCAACATTTGCCTGTCTCTGTCCGCAAATTACACATTTCCAGTGTAAAGAATCTTGTCTGTGATCGATACGCAATATGAATTTCTCGGACAAGTAGTTGGCAAATGGCTAGGGTCAAATAAAACCGAAACCGAGAAAAAGAGAAGCAGTTCAGAAAAGCGACTTGACGGGAAAAAAGTCCCAGATTATGCCATTTCTGGGATTAACGGGATATTACTGATTATTTATTCTCAACTATGCAGTAGTTGCTTCTCGGTTAAATGATAATAACAACAATGGGAGAACCTGTGCGAATTGAATATGTCATTGATATGAATATACTTGCCAGTTCTGCCAAACGATGTTGTGCCGCCATCCCTGACCAACCCCTTCCCTTCGTGTGCTCGTATATGCATATGTATGCTAATATCAATTGCACGTAGTCGGTTTATGCTCTGGGGGATGGTTGATGGGAAGGCAATAAAGGGAGAGTTATTCGCAATCTAGGGCTATGATCATTTAATAGGTTATTGATATTAATACATTTGCTGGCTTTGCCCAACACACTTGTGCCGTCACTCCTCATCCCTGACCCCTGATCCACTCCCTTGACCATCGTGTCCCGTATGCGCATGTGTGTCCAATGGAACATTATATTAGCAAAGGATCTGAATGGTCTTAAATTGGTTTCTAAACGATGGAATTTGGACACCATGTGAATGGTTTTGAATTGTGTCAAATGGTTGTATTCGATGAATGGTTTACAATGGTCCGCAATATTTTTGACTGGTGTATCGCCTCTGCCGGTCAGCCACTGCTGATATTGCCGACAATGAGCTATGGCAAATTAGCCTAATCTATTCTGCGCTATTTTGGTGATGATGTAGGCATATATAGCCTACCAATTACCAACATACATAGCATACAGAGTACTACAGGCATCACAAAGTATTCTGTACACTGTATTATCACATTACTTTAATCAGGGCCTCACTTATTACTCATCATAATATCTGGCAAACTCAAGTTGTTTTGAAACATTTCAAAAGACACACCCACATTCCCACTATGCTACAGTGGCACAATACAAGTTATACCTCACCATATAGCTGCACGTTGGTCATTTATGGTACCTTACATTTTCTGTAGATTTTTTAGCTATTTCAAGACCCTTTCATTGAAATATTCCAACCAGCGCATTATCTAACGTTGAACATTCTACCAAATTACTCTGGCGGATTAATATCGATGTTCGAGAAATTTGTTCAGGATTTCTTCTGTTAATTCATATAACAGGCATACATACAGACAGATATATAGCTTAGACCAGTTGAAAATTTCATTCAAACTAGTTAATGGAAGTCTATATACAGATTTAAGGGGAGAGTTATTCACAACCTACTGTAGACTTATGCGAACTTCATAGGTCATTGGTATTAATATACTTGCCTCATTCTGCTTAACGCTCCTATGCCACCACACCTGACCAACTCCCTTCCCTTCATGTGCTCGTATATGCATATGTATTCTAATATTAATCGCACATAGGGGTGTTCTTTAGAGAGGGTTAAGTGGAAGTCTATATAATGGGAGTATTATTCGCAACTTATACCTATGCGAATTTAACAGGTCATTGGTATTAATACACTTGTTCTTTCTGCCATATGTCCATGTACCGTCATCCCTGCTCTCTACCGCCTGGTCTACTCCCTCCCCGTCGTGTCCCTATATGCATATATATTTCTAACTGGACCCAATTCGAACTGGATTTTGGACTGGAACCAGTTCGAACTGTAACCAGTTCACACTGTAAGGTCGAACTGTAACCAGTTCAAATTGAGCTGGCTCCAGAATTGGGCAATATTCCAACTGGTCCAATTCCCCGTAGAAAAGTATAATCAAAACCTGCTAAATACCTGTTAAAATGGTATGAAGTTCATCAGAGAATTAAGCACCTCCTTTACATGTCTTAATATATCTATCATGTCATATTTACGTTTCAAGGTATTGATGTATTGTTTCATACACCTTTCTTATGTAGTACAATACGCATTCGTATTAATTATGTAGTACTATTATTTTAACATACACATATACAACAACAATAATCACACACTAAGCATATGACAACATGTCGAGTGCAATACTCGTACTAATTAAATGTAATTACACAATTACATGTTCTAATTAGGCACTAACTTATGTAACATTTAGCTCAGATGATTTCAGGTAACTCGTACACCTATGAATATTCATGAACCAGTTCGAAATGGAGGTTGAACTGGAACCAGTTGAAACTCAGTGAAACCAGTTCAAAATGAGTTTGAGAGAATTGAAAAATAAACCAGTTCAAACTGAACTGGATCCAGCTCCAAATGAGCTGAAACTAGTTCAAATTGGTCAGTTGAAATCAATACAGCCAACTTACATATTGTGGCTTGCGACATTTCCTTAAAAGTCACACAAATAGATGTCAACCATCCAAATAATAGCTATGATTGGTCATTTTTAACTAAAATAAATTTATATTTAATACATGAATTGGGGGAAAGCTCTGTTGAATTTTCGCAGTTGAAGTTCTCAGTCCCAGTTGAGTTCAACTGGAACCAACTAATCTCAACTCGATACAGTTTAAAATGTCATGTTAAAAATGTCCAATTTAGTTCAACTGGAAGCAGTTGATCTCAACTCAATGGATCCAGTCGACTTTAACCGGATCCACTTGAAACTTGAAATTTCGTGTTTTGGAATTGTGAACTGGAAAATAAAAAAATCCCAGTTCAAGCCAGTTAAAGACCAGTTGAATTCCACTGGATCCAGCTAAGATCAGTGATGGTAATACACTTTCCCGTTTTCCCAATGCCCTGCCCTTCTATCCCCGACCCCTGACATACTACCTTCCCACAGTGTCACCGTGTGTATATGAATGCTACCTATCAATCGCACATTGGGGTGTGCTCTTTGGTGAGGGAGTAATGAGAAGTCCTCTAGAGCTATGTGAATTTAATATGTCATTGATACAATTGCCACTTTTGTCCAAAGCCCTTGTGTCGCCCCTTCCCATCGTGTCCATGTATGTTTATGTATGCTTATATCAATCACACATCGGGGTATGCCTTGGGTGTTTGGGTAATGGGAATGTGTAATGTGAGAGTTATTCGCAATCAACGTATTCAAATTTGTAATTCATTCATATTAATAGACTTGTCCGTTTTTCCAACCCTTTTGTGCCGCCACTTTCTTAACCCCGACCCACTCCCTTCCCATCGTGTTTCGGTATGTATATGTATGTTGATATCAATGTCACATATGAGTGTATCCTGGGACGGGGAAGTAACACGAATACCATGAAAGGGGGAGAGTTATTCACAACCTAGACCAATGCAACTGCCGTGATCCAATCCCTTCTCATCGTGTCATCCTATGTGAAATTCATAGTTTATAGTTTCAGTTATTTTACGACGCTAAGCTGCCACACATACATATGGAAAGCCGAATTGGCTTATAACTTACACTTCACGTCTGGTGGCATTTCACACACAGACACCCAACTGACCCCATTTTGATACGTTAACGCTGAGCACCCGGAAGAACAGCAGTAGGTCCGTTCTTAAAGTCTTGGCAATGACTCGGACAGGAATCGAACTCCCAACCTCCCGGCTGCAAGGCATATGCTTTAACCACTACAATACCGCTCACCTTCAACTCCACATGTCTACTCGTACATTAAAGAACAATGTAGTTGAATAACGTACAACCAAGTATAACCTCGTTGACCAAAAAGCCCCGTTTAATCCGCGTACATGTCCCGTATAATCCCGTGTAATCCATACACCAGCGCACAATCGTTTCTCCGGTAAAGCCTATTGTGTTCCAGACAGGATTGTTTGATACACAAATTTCAGATTATTTACAGTTTTTTCTACCGTTGATCATCAATCCATATAAATAACAAAACCTGAGAAAAATTATGATAGAGAATGAAAAAGTTTTTTTCTGAGATCGCGCATTTCCGTTCTGTGGCGGGTAGGCCTATGTGAGAACTGTTTTAATGTAGCTGATTTGTAATGATATCACACATTTTCTTGTTAATTGTTTGTGTCTCTTTTATCTTCGTTATTCAATGCTTTGTTTATTAGGCCTACAGTAGAAGTTTCAGACTATTTTACGCGAGGTGATTACACACAGTGAATATATCTGAGTAACACACGAAAACGCGCGTGGCATTTACGGACTTCCAATACAGTTTTTTTTTTCAAAGAGCTCATAAAATTTTCTCACCACAGTCGAGAGCTCCCTGCTGCATGGTCAACTCATGTGCCAAGGGCGATTGGTTTGTCTAGTTACGAGGAGTTGCGTGTATAAAAAAATCAATCGCAGTAATCCTTCAGGATTAAGTTCCATGTTTTATGATTAAAACCACACAAACACATTAACCAACTCATGATTTCACATTAACTTTCAACAGCTAGGTGAAAAATACAACAACGTCATTATATAATGCACCAAAACTTTGAGGATTAACTACTCGACGCGAATGGCTTTCCTAAAGTAACCCGCTTCCTCTAATCGTTCTCTTCCCATTTATTGGTTTCTTGGGTAATATCTCAAGAACGTATCAATACATTTTCAATAAGTCCGGTGACCGGTGGCCGACCGGGGAGAAGCATAGTACAGAAGCCACCACTATATCACTCCGCTAACATCATGGAATTAGACCTCATACATTGTTTTGTTGGAGACTTGCCAATAATTCTGCGCCACTAGTACAGGTGTGTCTAGAGTAGTAATGTTTGTGTACAGTGTGAGAGTTGCTTTGTTTACCGCGCGTCATCCAAGTTGCTCTCTTCCACATCTCAATTATCTTACCATTCCTCTAAAGTATCACTTCCCTTCCTCTCAACTATCTTCCCCTTCTAATCTAAATTATCCCATTCCCTTCCTCTAATGTAAACTCTCACATCCTCTTTCTCTAAACTCTGGATCCCTTCCCCTTATTCTGATCTAAACTTTGCCATCCTCTTCCACTAATTTAAACTCTTCTTCTTTCGTGCCTCTAACATAAACTACTCCATATAAATTATACCCATTTCCTCTAGTATGATACAATTGCAGCGCCAGCGGGGAATACACTCGTCGGTCAGACTCCCCCCCCACCCCGCCTCCGTCAGCCATCGACTCGTATTCGTCAGACCAAAACAATATTTCTTTACTGTACCATACTTATTTCACCTCTTCCGTCGGAGAGACTCAACCAGTCGGACAGATTGGTCGGACTGATTGTTACACCTTAGCTGTATCACACCTAACACTACACCCCATCCGAAAAAAACGGGAAACTTTTTTTTTTGGCTTGTCAGAAATGTTTTACTACAAAGCCTGAGAAATCGCCTGAAAGGCACTGACATGCATTAGTAACATTAAGAACTGGTCTAATATAAAATTCAATTAGATGGCATACACTTTTTGTTGGAGACTTGCTAATCATTTCGTGAACTACAGGTGTGTCTATGTACAGTAGTTTTTGTGTACAGGGTGAATTTTGTTCACCCTCATCAGTAACATGTTTGAGTGGGAACATTGTTTTACGAAACTCAAAGAAAGAGTCTGTTATATTGATTGTGTGTAATTTCTCAATTTTTATCTTTTTCTTATTTTACTTTGTTAAGTGGGATACCGCGTAATCATTTGTATAGCAGAGGGCCCTGTGGAAGCTTAGCTTAAATACCCATTTACAATAAAGTTGAAATACAAATAAATAAATCTTCAATAATATTTCTGAGAAAACGTTCATGTTCTCAACCTGATGGTAATAACGGTTAGTAAGGATATATTCCTTTCACTCCAATGTTACGCAAGCAAACAGTGTATGTGTTGCATAATGTGCTGAAAAAGGATTACGTAAATTGCGCGTTATAAAAGTAACATCGTCGAGTACAGCCGGGCTTTGTCAACATCAACGAACTACAATACAACTGTAAACAGTAATTATTTTTTTCTTTGCACAACTATGTCCAGTAGGCCTATAGTTAGCCGCCATGGTCCACTTGAACTAAACCGGTTATTGCTTAAATTACATACATTTAACTTGTTCAAGGAAGATCTATTGACAGCAGCCTCGGTAAGAATATATTTTTTTTATTGGCCCGCTGCTATGAACAGGATTAAATGTCTCATCATTTTGATGCTGCAGAAGTAATTAGGATTATTATTTTGAAAACCCGCAACTTGTGTAAAGAATGCGGTGTAATAAAGAGTAAGTTGCATGGAATGTGTTGTTAAATGTTTACAATACCTCAAAATAGCACATATGAATTAAAATCGGAAAACTTCAGTCATGCTTCATTAAAAAAAGTGCTTCAAATTATTGTCACAAGTCACGTACTTGGCAGGGTATTATAATAGGCCTATATAATTGGCTCTGTTCATATGGCTCAGTGCAGCCCATGATATGTAAATCAGAACGTTGTCCTGTGGTAAAAATGTTGCAGGCCTACACACCTGTTATAAATTGGCGTTAACATGTATTTAGATATTGCCGTCAAGATTGAAACGTTGTTCAGTATAGGAATTATCCCAGGTTATGTGTGGAACAGACAACAGTAGGCCAGTAAAACTTTCATTTGACAATTGTCATGATTTTCGCGCTCTAAGTTAAATGCGTGTCTGTCTACAATATGTTAGTGTGACAGCTGTATGATGAGTGTTGTTTTTATCGCGCATCGGAAAAACTGTGGTGCTGTAAATCGGTTTAAGTTATAATATAGTTTACTGTGTGAAATATATTTATTGTACATGCAGGAAGTTACCAATTGGAAAATCTACGGAAAGCGGCCTCGTGTATTCTGACTGGTTAAATGGTAAAAAGTTATGGAAAACGGCAAAGTTTTATTGGCAGCGCTAATTTCCGGTCTAAATTATTCTGTTCTATCCACGAGTCGGTTCTATCCATCATCGCAACGATTTGGTGGTGTAATGTGCTTGTAACTATTCCATGTCGTGAACGGATCCGTTAGCTGTCATGTCATTAGTACCGTCGGTTTTGGCCAAAACCGACGGTACTCTTTCACTACTTCCAATATTCCCTTATTTGTAAAAACAACGAACGAAGCTCAGACCGGAAACCACAAACCCTTGCAGCCCCAATGCTTGCCAGTATATGTTTGTTTAGGTGTGATGCTTGCCAGTATATGTTTGTTTAGGAAACTTGGACTGTGCCCCATGGATATATTTGTTTAGGGATTAAATTTCAAGTCTGGAAAGATCTTTGTTCTAACCAACCCGTTCACCAAATGCATGTTTAATACTTGTACGATGTCCGATGTTTGACCTTATTTGCGACATACAGGTATACACATGCCACTTTACCTGTAACGTAAAAGTACAGTTCTATGTATAAACGCCTGGGAAATGTCTACTAGTATTGGTTATACGTTCTTCAACGTTCCTATGCAGTTGAGCCCTATTCATAGACATTTGAGTGTCGTGTAGAATATTCTTACAATCCCCGTATAATCCCCGTATAATCGGACGTACACTAAAGCATACTGAAGTACAATAGTGTAGAAAGTAGTACAACTTAGTCAACGGGAGTTATATGTGAGCGGTACTGTACCATGCTACCCTTCCACTGATTTCCCTACTAGTTAGAAACAACATAGTTCTAGACGAAACATATTGTGTATTTAGAATGCATTGTGGACACCTCAATTGGTTTGTTTTGGTTGTCAAAGGTCAATGGCAGCCTATCATCAGTCAAAATGTGAAACACTATCTCAAGCGGATAATTTGGACAGATCCCATCCCATAATGAGTACAAGAATCATGTTCTGAATGTTATTTGAAATGCAAAATATATACTTCGTATGATATGCCCAATAATTATGTCAATTAAGCTACTGCTATTGGTGGAGGTCAAAGGTAATTTATCATAATGTAGAGTTTGTACGTGAATATTTGTGCAAGCTGTCATTGATTGTACCGTAGTATGTCATGCAGTACTCTACACATGTATTGTCGTGATTACGTAATAATATACATGTATATAAGCTCAGACAGCGTAGATAATAAAATACATTACAAATCGTCACATGGATGTTAAACTTTTTAACAATATATCATTTTATTTCGGAGACCTTGATCAGCTATGTAGTGTCAGATTGCAACATATCCCAAGTTTCATTTGGTAAATTTCCAGATTACTAGTGATTGGTCCTCCGCCGGAGGTTCAATAATATTTATATTTATGGCGTGTGTAAGCAAATAGCTTTAGCTTTCCCATCATATTCTTCGAGAGTTTGACTTTAGTTTAATAGCTCAAGCCTCGGGTCTCCGATCGTTGATTGAATTTTTCCATATGTAAAATATGTAGGCCTAATCATTACCTAATTTATTTCATTGAACTGATTTTAACATTAATTGTGAGGAGAGTTTAAATCATCTAAATCAAGGCGGATCCCATTATGTGTTATATTCTTTAAAATATAATGTCGATACGATTACCATTAACTCCCGTCAAAATATTCATGACACTGGTTTGCCTGGTTGAATTTGGCTTATGTGGGCTAGGTAATTGCGTGGGATAAATTGGTTGGTTCCATATGGGGTCCAAGTGGATTAAACCATGACGAAAGTTGATTATTTCATACTTTATTGAATCAGTTTTATTATGTTTGTTGCGGAAACATAATCAAAGTTGAGTTTTCTGTTTGATAGTTTACTGTAAACTTCGGCCGGGCTATATGTGCCTGGGCACCAATTGGGCAAATATATAACGGTCTAAAACTCTAACTGAATGTTACAGTATAAATTCTACGAATAATCCAACAATTAATGAATTGTTTTTTCTCTGTAGTCTAGTTCCAGGCGAATTTGAAGTGGTCTTTAACTTCAGTGTTAGCATTACGCGAGCGCACATTAATTGTGTCACTTGTGGTAATAAATTATACAAATGACATTGCTACCTCAATGGCAGTTGGTAGGCTATTTTAAACAATAGTCCACTGTGCTAGCCTAGCCACGCATGCATTGTGACTATATCACATATTACTCCACTCTACAACATTACTCTATATGATGTATGATATAACATATCAAACATACATGCATGTACGTAAGGCAGTGCAAACAAGAAACTTACTGTTGGAAAACGAAAGGCTGAAACATTGGATGAAACTTGCAATGGAATGTATAGGGTAAACTATAAAGACTGTACATTATCTGGGAATATCATCAATTGAATGTAAACAATGTCATTTCATTAGTTTTGCAAGAGGAGTTTGCATTGAAGCCGCGAGGTTGTTTTGAGAAGGTTAAGCAATGGAAAATAAAATTTCGTCAAATTCTACTGGACTGGTGCTACAACTATATGCATTATGATATAACTATATGGCTTTCATTCAGTGACAATGAGTTTTGTTAAATCTTTCTTTGTGTTGCAATTATTTTGAGTATGTGGAAGATACTTGCATCGTAATGTGATGGTTCAATACCGAAGTTTACTTGAATGTGAATAAAATATGTTTGTGCATTGCAGACTTAATAGTATGTTAATAGTTCAGGTATATGTGTCAATTTCATGCACATCATTCTCACATTGGGATATATTTTGTTATCCACATTCCTAGTCCGCAATTCAACTACAGCTGACATGTTATCGATACCATATACTCACTTTGGGACATTTAAACCAATATACAAAAATGAAGCCCAAAAAGCCCACAAGTGGGGCCTAACTAAAACCCACTTGTCAATGTCATTGCGGATGTCATTGTCAGACAGTCAGAGTAGTACTGGGTACTGGTTATGCAATGTATGCACTATGATCATGGGAAATTTTACAAATAGTTGAGCAGTTAGTTAGAACTCATTGAATTCAAGTGTGCTCATTTAGAATACGTACACAGAATTAACAACCAGAAGTAGCTTTCCCGACGAGATAATCATAACCTTCATTGTACAACCCTAATTCAAACGAACTACTGTTGTGATGATGCACTTGTCACGTCTTTGACTCAGCCCTTAGTCATATCAATGAGCACAATTTATATAGTGAACTGGGGTAAACTGACTCACATTTAACTGACCATGCTCGTGGTAATTGACAAATGCATAACACTGTTCATGATTATTTTTCTCTATCTTTCAACTTTTTCCCAGCTAATAGTGTTGCCATCGACCATGCTATATCCACTTTTCAACAGTCTATGCAGAATTGACAGACCAACATGACACATCATGTGACAATTGAGAATATTATATAACATATGGAAACTAATTTATCATTGTTGGTAATTTTTGTCTTTGTTTTCTATTGTAATGTAAGTCAGCTTTCCGAAGTAGACCTTTCCGAAGGAGACAAATTCCAGTATTTGTCCAGAAGGGGGTACGGTTATGGATTATGTCTACCCCACTTTCACATTGGCATAGTGATTGTGTACACTAACCAAGTTTACTACTTCTCTTGTTGAACCTAGCTCTCTGCACCCTCTTCTATTAACAAACAGTTGTTATATATCCAATCTCTGATAGAAAGCATTTCTAAGAAACCAGTAATCCTAGGGAGAATGATCATCCAGCGATTAATATTACTCTTGGGGAGAGTTCATGTGTTCGATAATGGCACTATTGCCTACTACGCCCCATGGGCATTCAATTAACACTGGACATTCCAACACACCATACTCCGATGCTTTAGCGCTGAACACCAAGCAAGACTGCAGTAGGTACCATGTTAAAGTGCTCCCGGCTATAAAGCGGATGCTCTAACCACTAGGTCACACATAGTACATATGATACACTACAACCATTTGAATGAAGATGTATAAATATGCAGTTTTTTTAACTCAATAGAATGTTCCATGGTGAGTATCCAGTAAGTACACATAGTTTAGGAAAGAATATATTAGGAATGTTGTGATTATATAATCCACGGAGTTGCATATCTCATTCCACTTATGGTGTAACCAGCCGACCTATGTATACCACTACTAGGCTACGTGAGACGTTCATTGATTACACGGTTTAAATTCAAGGCAGCATATAATATTTACTGAGCTAGATATATCGCGTGCGTTATTGTGTGCGCACGGGTATCACATGTACCCCCTCGTCATGTCTGTCCATTTTGCAGTGTAATCTTCGCGTTTGTTTAGGCATAATAACAGCACTACCATTTTCATGGAATTTTGACATTAATTCCACATATACTGTACAAGATCTTTGTAAAAGAACATGTATATGCAAGGGGGATTTTATTTTAACGGTGGATTTATTGGCCAATGTGGTTGGAGAGATAAACTAGTTTATGTGGGGAGGAGAGCAGCAGTGGGCTGGGTAACTTGTGCATTTTGGGATACGCGTAATGCTAAAAAACCATGCTTTGACCTCTGATGAACTTGATATTTGACGTCATCGTTCACGGAAACAATACATAATTTTGACCTTTGACCTCATGACCTTTAAGCTTGTACATACTAAGTATATATTTGCAGTGTTATTTCTTTTATAGCTTTTGTCGTTTGGGGTAATTTTGGAATGTTGACATGCCCATAATGCTAAAAAAACAGTTTAGGGATTTATGTGATATTTGACTCTGACCTTTGACCTGTGATATCATCGGTCACGAAGGCACTGCATTTCATGTACATACCACATCGTTAAAGTTACCCAGCGAAGACTCCATTGTTAAATATATTGTACTAATCCACTTTACCATAACCTTAGCAATGTAATCAACAATATATTCCTTCACGAGGACTTCGTATTTCAAAAAATATCCACCGATAACTTTGAATGCCGTTGTTGAAGTCCTCAGTAAGACTACAACACAAACGCACTCACACATGCAATCATGACTGCATAGCTTCGGGATACTGATACCATCGGAACCAAACATAAGTGTAAGCAAATTACTGTGCAACTCTAACTTGGAAAAAAAGACAATTGGCAGGGTTATAGTAGGCGAAATTTCCCCACCTAGAATTTTCAAATTATGTTTATCAGTAAATATGGTGGCCTAGTGTA
>WXZC020000424.1:0-12245 GCA_011317855.2 Paelopatides confundens
CAAGTAAACAAACTGACCGTGCCAAGAAGAAATAATAATACATTACCGTCATGTTTGTGTATACCGACTGTGTGGTCTAGTAATTTGAGTATCCGCCATGCAGCCGGGAGGTTCGGAGTTAGATTCCTGGCCGAGTCATTTTCAAGACTTAAAAAGGGACCTACTGCTGGGTGCACAGCGCTAAAGTGTTTAAGGGAAGTTTTTCCGATGTTTGTTTATACGTTTTTGTCGAAAGGTGGGTTGAACTATATAATTGTCCGACTCATATATCTTTTAGTGATATTGGTTGTGTTGCTGTACCCACTTGATTTTGACGCTTCGTTGTATAAGTGGCAGCATTACTGAATATTTCTGCCTTTGATGATATCCCCGAAATACGTTTTTTGATGGACTTAGGAATTTGTTTAATGATAGAGGGTGTGTGTTTTGAATTCCTGTTGATAAAAATTGGTTCGTTGTTTGGTTGTCTGTATGGGTTGTGATTTTTAGGCCGAATGATTGAAATATTGGGTGTAAGTCTCTTTCGAGTACGGTCGTCTTCGCTTCCGCTGCAATTTCTCAGGATAGCCAAGCCATCATCCCTGTATAATTCAATGCTGGGCGTGGGGAGGTCCGAGTTCAATTTGTTGAGGATGAAGAGGCCGATTAGTTCGCATATTTCGGCTCCATCGAAATATCCCATTGTCACATCGAAACCGGACACTATGCCCATGGTGTTTTGTCTGGGCCGAATATAGTGATTTTCTGCAGTGCATTATGGTTCTGAGATCAAGGTCGGTGACAGGTGTGAATTGTTTCGCCCGTGTTAATGATTGGATCAGTAGGTCCGTTGATATACTTGGATACAAATTCGCAATGTCAAGCACCATAAACGAGCATTGTTCTTTTTCTGTGATGTACTCCTCCATTGGTTTAGGGCGAGGATCTGGCGTATTTGGTTATTTATGTTGTCGAGTAGTGATTTGCTGACCTTTCCCATTTCCGTTTTTGTGGGGTTGATCAGTCTGCATGGTTTGTTTGCGTCAAAATTATCTCTGTGGTCCTTCAGTGTTACAAAGGCAGGTTTACGAACTGTTCCGCTGCTAGATTATACCTAAATTGAATACATAAATGATACCCAAATTGACAGGGCTTTCGGGGCTTCAGCCCCTGATTTCACTGGGGCTTCTCCACTGGACGCCACGCCAGGCAGCTTCATATACGCGGTATATTTTGTTATATTTTCAGTATTTTCAAAGCAATGTTGATATGTCAAACTATGGTCAAAATCAGTATACATCGAAGATGCCCAAAATTGGAAAGCCTCCGGGAGCTTCGCCCCCTGGACCCGAAATTATAGTATACCCTATGTCCTCAAATTACATGACTTCCATGGACATAAAGGATTTCCCACTTCTATCCCAACGTGGCCCCTTTAGCAGGTCCCTACTCCACGCCAAGCAGCTTTGCGCAAGTGGTATACCGGTATGTCTTTTTATTTTCAGTTTTAATATAACAACGTGGATATGTTATATTATGAACAAAGATGCCCAGAACTGGTGGCCTCTGTGGAATTATTCCCCTACGACCCCAATATTGATTGGTATTTTTCAATTTATATAATCATTTAAATTCTTAAAAATAAAAGCAGATACTTACGACAATTTCAGTATTGGTATACCGGCAAAGGAACGAAAGAAATGAAGCTGGGAGTTGGACGTATAGGGGTTTCTCTTAGCATTCTTAATACGTATTATACAATTTATAACGTGATAATTCTGCATACATCGGTTCCAGTCAAATAACAGTTATATAATGTGTTATTCAGAGGACATAAATAAATGGCAGAACATGGAGGTATCCGCGATATGCTGTTTTCTATCGAAAGACACACATTGAATAAGACTTTTTTATCACTCTAAAAACCACTGGACATATTTATACCACCAGGGTAAATAGGGTACTGTATATACCCATCCTGAGTAAAACTTTACTAAAATTATTAAACATATTTACTCAACATTTGAGAAGGTGGCATATGAGCCCAGTCTGATCAATTTCTTACCGAGTTGTTTTTTAGATTATTTAGTAGCGCTAATCGTTTTTATTTGTCCAACTAGTTCCCAACCAATTTAGTTTGAACTTTGCAACTTGACGTTAATCTTCATACTTTGATTTACAATGCACACAAAACAAAGATATAACAATGCACTACATTCACCCTTATATCAATGTGTATAGACAATATGCACTTACCGATACGCAATTGACTTTTAACCAAGTGTTTCTTTAAGTACAAAGATAACAGTATCATGACATGAAGAAAAAACATTACCAGATCTCATTTAATAGTTTTAAAATAAAAGAGAATACAATACATTAATTGTTGTTTTATGAACACAATGTTAACAATGGACAAGTGGACGACGAGGTACTTATTTGAACTCAAATAGTCGACAGCCTATGTGTCAATAACCATAGAGTGGACATCACTTGTGGCTGCTTAGCGGCCATCAACACCGGCTAATAACCAATATGCAACGCATTAATACTATTGAATTGAGAACATGTATAATATCCCAATGACAGTATGGTTAGTCACAACACTGTATGCCTAATACATCATTTTATTGCGATAAACACAAAATAATAAATGAATAGTGGTTTGAAAAAACGGCAGCACAAGATGATACATACATGACGCTCTTCCCTTTTCGTTCAGCGTTTTTACCCAGGGCATTTTCATCAGATACTCCTATATAGTAAATATTTAAACCTTTATTTTGCTTGATGTCGAATTTGGCTTGAAAGAGATCATTTGACTGAATGTTCAATTTCTTATGTTTATAGTTTATAGTTTATAGTTTCAGTTATTTCAGTATTTTACGACGCTAAGCTGCCACATATACATGTGGGAAGCTGACGTGGCTTGTTACACCTCACGTCGGGTGACATTTTACATTCATACACTCTGATACTTTAACGATGAACACCCATCAGCACAGCAGTAGGTCCCTTTTTAAAGTACTGGTAATGAGTCTGTCAGGAATGGAACTCCCAACCTCCCGGCTGTTAACAAAATATAAGCTACATATAGAAAACTCAAATTATGATGATTGTATTTTCTTTCTTTTAGGTTGCTCGTCCATCTAGATATACTATGATATCACTTTACAGCAACAACATATCACCCTATACATTGTCCCCCTGCAGGTTTTAGGGACTGGTCCCGTACAACAAACGAAATATAATCATCCATTTTGTTTATTTTTATCGTGAATCGTGAATATTACATTGTGGAAAACAACATTAGCTCAAAATCCAGTTTGTGATTGACTGATGAATTGATGAATACATGTACAGGGGCGTATATAGGCAAAGTAAAAAGTAAAATAATATATTATATGACATCAATGTAAACATTAATATCGATAAGATATTGATTTCTAAAGTGTCTGTTTTGTACATTTTGCAATCATACGACCACAACTGCCACACATTGTGATTATGCTGACGAAATTAGTCCTCCACTGATGCCCAACATCATTCCATATTGACATTTTCCGAAATTGGTTGAATATTGGCTTCGAACTGCGGGGCTTTATCTCATTGGAGACGCAGTGGACCTAAGATGTATGAGTTTTGAAAAACATCAATACATTAGTTTAAACAGCCCACTTACTGGATGTGGCATTACATTCATCATGTGGTATGTAGTCATAGCCGTAAGTGGATTTTTTTCTGGAGGAGGGGCAGAGCTTATTTTCTAAGTTTAGATTTACCGTTTAAAGATTGCTTAAATCTCCGTTCTATATGTAGTTTTATTGTAAGTTTTAAATGAGACATATCTAGTTAATCTACGGTATATGATTAGATATGCCAATGATAAACATTCATATGCATACTAAAATGTGTAGATTTATAAAATGATATTTCATGTTCACACATTAAAAGTCTGCGAAAAGGTGTTACAGTGCATGTATTTTACCTGTTAACAATCTACTTTACCATGAGCGGCCATGATCGCAAAAAAAAAACTAATGAAAAAAAAAAATATATATATATATAAACAGATAAAAAAACAAGAAAACCGTAAACTGGTATGAACAATTCAAATATTTGTTGAATTGAGAAACAATAAAGACATACTAAATATAAAGAATATATAAAATAAATGTGAAACAGCAAATAAACATTAGCTCAAAACGGGAAAATAAAACCTGAATAATAGTCTCAAATAAAATGTTATGTTATTTACCAATAATAATAGTAATATTTAAAAACAGGACTAATAAAATAAACGTAAATAAAATGACTTTTAACAAATGTGAAATCATGAAACGAATCAAAATTAAAAAAAGAGGGGGTTATGTAAAAATCAACTGATTATTAACAACTTTAAAAGAAAGACAACCAAAACGGTAAATAATTCGGATTCAAAACAGAAACAGTCTATGTTACTATTATGTTAGGCTTATATTAAGTAATACTATATTATGACTACTATAGGGTTACCATATTTTGATTTTGCAAAAGTAGGACAAAACGCGGCATGGATGAGGGGTCTAAGGAGAGGAACCGTCTTTGAAAAAAATTATGGATTATAAAGAGGCCAAGATGCCAAATGGTGGCATATTTACACCAACCTGAAGCTGGCTTCACATTGAACCTCACATTCAGCTGCGCATTGAGCCTCACATTCAGCCTCACTTTCACTTCCACCCTCACATTGATCCTCATATTGAGCCTCATATTCATCATGTATAGAACAAGTATTTATACCAACTAACATATGTTGTAATAATAGCAAATAGAGCCGTATACGGCCTTGATACATTCTGGAGCTGACCTAACATTCAGCCTCACTTTCAGCCTCACATTCAGCCTCACATTCAGCCTCATATTCATCAAGCAGGGGGAGTTATGAGGGTGAAACCCGAACAATGAACATGCGAGCGCCGAAGGCACGAAGCAAGAATTTGTTTAAAGTATACACATTTATATAGTTTTAGTTATTTTACGACGCTAAGCTGCCACATATACATGAAGGAATCCGAAGTGGCTTGTAACTTACACTTCACGTCGGGTGACATTTTTACATACAGACACCCAACTGTCCCCACTATGATACTTTAACGCTGAGCACTCAGCAGTACAGCAGTAGGTCCCCTTTTAAAGTCTTCGTAATGACTCGGCCAGGAATCGAACTCGCAACCTTCCGGTTACAAGGCGGATGCTCTAAGCAATTGTTGTTTACATTTATATATGGGATACACTTACTTATTTCTTTACTGAAGTCAGGTGGGGGACTGGTAGGGGAACGCCTCATGACTGGGTAGCAAATTCCCCATCCATTCCTCCTGGTACAGCCATTGCCCATGCACATCATCTCTTTTAAGCCATGTTTATAAACTACGGTATGTTCGTTGCCTATAGTATTCGGAAACATTAACACTAATCTGTATTCCTAGTTTATCAACAGGTCGAAACATCGGAAAATATCGCGATTCTTCAATAATTTCTTGTCAGAAAGGCTAACGGGCCCGCACATATAAGGTTTGTTTCTAATACTTCCGCGGGCCGAACAAAATCAGTCAGCGGGCCGCACTTTGCCCACATGTGCCGTAGGCTCTTTACCAGTGTATGTTTACTCCCCTATTTCTCCAGGAGATGTTGATATAAATTATTTTTCCGCAAGCTGGTTGGAACTGAATGTAATGAATAAATGAAAGTTGTAACAGTTTGAAAATAAGAATACTTTCATTTACTGTATCGACAAACTTTGCACCAACAACCAAAGAAACTCATTCAACCACTATATAATGTTGTTAACCGAGGACATAATCTTGTTTAATTTTATAATTGTTTAGATCTGTTTATATTTAGGCCCATACAGGGGCGGCGATCACGGGGGACGGGGAGACAGTCTCCCAATATTTTGAGTGGGGGACATCATATCTGATGTCCCCCAATAATTGCAAAATCCTCTTTCTTGGAACCACTCCAAAAGTTAGTCTTTCCTTTCCCACTTTCCCTAGTTTTGTGATCTACGTTACAATTGCCACACTATGTGCATCTAGCTTCTTTTCATATATGTACCAAGTTATGTAAAACCCATGGGCGTCAACATGGGGGAAGATGTTAGGAATTATAACCCAACCCCCTCCCCCAATTATTTGCTATTGGGGAAATCGTGTGGTTTGTCAGGATAATCATGCCTTTTGCCGAGTAAAAGGTCCATAGGCTATCAGGTAGATTAAGATTCGTGCTGTTCTATACGGGATTTATTTTTGGGGAGGATGGTGAGAACAGGAGATAAATACTCCTCCACAATTCCCTCTCAATAAAAAGATATACTTTTAATTATTCGTTTTAATTGTCTTGCATATTTTTGTATGTTATATATAGCAGCATTTTGGTGAGATATTGATCTATCCATGGGCATGGGCGAAGCGTGAACGTTTTTTGCGCATTTCATCACGCTCACAATCTGTTCGTTTCTCTATTCTCGCGAAGATAGGATATGTGCAACAACATCGGTGACGATATGCCTATATTTCTAAGTTGAAAAATGGCAACTCATGGGGGGTGGTGATGGGGAGTGATAATTCCAAACTCTTTCCCCATGGTGACGTCCCTGTGTGTGGGCATAACTTGGTACGTACTTGAAAAGAGGCCATATACATAAGATAGGAACAGATTGCTTCGCGCATTTCCACTTATGTCCCTCCAGTGTTGAAAAGAAACCGCCGCCGTTGGACCTATGCACTGAAATGGATATTGGCACGATTCATATTTATATGAAACAGTTTGTGCTATTATTTAAGCTTACTATCGTGAGTAAGAGGGCCTGCTGCAGAATATTGGTATTGGAGCTATCACGAAAATTCGTGGCGGGCTTTAACATTTGCTGTCAGAGCCGAATCATTATTACAACATAGGTTAGTTGGTAGAAATGTGAGGTTGAAAGTGAGGCTGAATGCGAGGCTAAATGTGAGGCTGAATGTAAGGCTGAAAGTGAGGATGACTGTTGAGCTGAAAGTGAGGCTGAATGTGAGGATTAAAGTGAAAGTGAGGCTGAATGTGAGGCTAAATGTGAGACTCAATTTAGGGCTCAATGCGAGGCCAGCTTCAGATTGGTTATATTTACAGATTGAAACATATGTTTAGTATATGTATAATTCTAAAAAAAAATATCGACACCCACATGATGAAGGTAAACTCTTGTTGCGTACATATAGGGGTGTTTTAAGTATATTAAGATAAACTTGTACTATAAATACGACCTTAGAAAATCGGGACAAATTATGTTTTCCGCGCAGAAAAGACACAATACCGATTAATCGGGACAAATACGGTAACCCTAGACTAGAGGCTGCTAGCATAGTCCTGTTAGAGCCGTAGATACAATTACATATACATCTATGGGCCTTACTTATTTTAGTACATGCTAAATTACCTGTCAAAACTGCCAGTGTAATTTATTTCTTCTGATTATAAATGACGGTCTTGTTATCCATTGTAAATTAACGGTGCTCAGAATGCAATGGCTGCCGGGGGATTAGTCACACGGGCGTGTACATGGTGGCGTAATAGGCGTGCCCCTTCTATTGGTCATCATCTGGAATTTGTTTAAATTATGTATTAAAATAATTGTGGAATATAAATGTACTTGAAAAGATGCAAATGATAACACCATTTTGCATATAAGCCCCTTTCACGAACATCAATTTATCAAAGGGGAGGGCACACCACTCTACTTAAACCTCTGCCAACAGGACTGACATCTACGCACATTTCCTCCCATACACACAACTTATGTACGCGCCTCTGCATTCAACACTAACCCAAAACTGACGTAGTATAGATACGTGTTCAGAGTGTCATTGACGCTGCGAAGAGACTTGTTATCATCGATCGATTAGGGAATATGACCAGAATTAAAAAAGAGCGAAAAGAGGGCATATTCTACTGCATGGAAGTTACGAAAGATCTGATAATTGTGGTAAGTTAGCATATTAGCTGGAATATTTATTATATTAGCTGCAATACTGCTATACATTAACAATATGATACAGGACAGTAAAGAGACATGTATCCCGTTAGAACATAGATTATAGTATATCTCACCCCTGGTCCCGTTACGGTCCCATTTCTCTGTATTTTGAATTGATAACAACATTAATTTTCTCAAAGAGATAAATTGCCATGAATATGGGAGAGAAGAGTTTAACTTGAGGTGACCGAATGTAGAGTTAGGGGCAATATTAAGTTTGCTATTAATTCGTAAGCGTAATTTATGTTTGCTGGACAGGATAACAAAACCATTCAAGTTGAATATTAAGTGTATTCAATGACAATCGTTGCTTTGAACAAGGTTTGGTCATGTTCGGTCAAAATATGAAAACTAAACAAGCTGCTTGATTTTGTTTTACATTTTGAATGGTAGTTAAAAAGAAATATACATTTCTCGGAATCGTCCCCGCGGTGGAATTTAATACATCAACATATATTGGTTTCCGGTGAGTTAATGGCAGTCACATATTACTTTCTCAATGTATCGTATTTTTAATATTGCAATCATGATTCAATTGGTGAGAAAGTGTAAAGAGATCCATATATATGTGAGTGGGATTCTACAATGATTTCACTAAGCTAATTGCAAGAGAGGGTTCTTTATTTGAAGTATTATAGTGTTTGTTGTTGACTGCAGTTGCGTTTGTTTCTCTTTCGTCATGGGTAGATAAATTCAAGTATACTATTGATACTGCAATTATTTTACAAATACTTTGTGTTTTCACGGAGTTTAATTTTAAATAATAAATTTGGCAGTGTGGAGATTTCATTATATATGATTTCATTATAACCCTGCATTTTACGAATCTGTATTTTCCAAATTTTGGATTTTAAGGATCCTACAGCTACAATGTCACCTTATTAATCTACTGAAGCCTATACATGTACCACCACGATAAAACTATTCTCCAAATTCCATTGATCAATGACAAAATGATACAAAAACAGATAACTATTTACTATAATTCACACTGTTGTTGTATTACATATCCAGACTACCGTAAACTACAGTATTGGAAACTTAATTTTCTGTATTTTCTTTAACACGGAAAGCCTCCGGTTCCGACATATCCGGATAATCTAAGTTTTACTTTTAGTAAATTTTCGAGACGACTTATAAATAAATACACTGCAATCAGGGACAAAACAAGCTCACGTGTTCTCTGTCATCAGTGGTTATATCAAACTTTTTAATAGTTTCAACATATTATATTCCTTTGATGAGTGGCACCGGAAGGAGTTTCGGATTGGTGAGGTAAGACCGGGCGGAACTTTTCCTGGTCACCGACCTGAGAAGGGGTATAAGGGAACGGTGTGTCCAATCCCCATTTGACAAATGTTTTAATAATTAATGGTCCATATATGCAATATGATGCTATATTTGGCAATTGTTAAAGTAAACTTGTGTTCCAGAATTTTTATTTTTTAGGTTAGTGATTATCTTTGTGATTATTAATTATGAGGGAACAAAAACATTTTCGATTGGGGAACTATAAAGACCCAGCCTGCCACCACTTTCGACGCCTATGATCTGGGGATACTCGCCCAGTATATTACTTGAAAATTGGTGAGAGGAATAGCAATGTCCTGGCTTTTGGTACTTAAAAATCTTTGATTAATTACTCTTTTATCGTTTGATGAAGTTTTTCATGGTAAGGAAGTTTTAAGAAAAAAAACTATGCTCAACTAAATTATTGTCCCACTCGTTCTGGCACTCATGTTGTCTGATGTTCTGTAAATAAGATACATACAGGATACGTTTAATTTATATTGCCTTGGTATAAATGATGTTATCATATTTGAGTTACAGTAAGAGAAATGTCTGTACAACAGAATTATTCCGAAATAACACACAAGTGATCCTTTGGAGTTTTGGTCTAACCCAGTATCTAAGTAGAGACGGAATGTAATGCCTGTTATCTTTCTTATTCAAGTAGTTTGTGGTTGTGCATATAATTTCATGTTCATTAAATGAAGAATACAGACCTAATTACATACATCAAATAAAGGAGTCGAAGTTTTATAAAAAAACAAAGATAGACAATTTTAAACTTGTCATTTTTGGTCTCAAAGTCAGTTATAATACGGTACATTTTATTTTTTTCTCTCTAGTGATCGACTTAACCAGAAGAGAGAAAGCGCATGTTTCAATGTAAATGTACACCTTTATCCCAAGCACTCACAAAAGCATGTAAAATGACACATGCTGAAGAAAAAATATTCAATTTGAAAAATTCGGCTGTAAAGAGCTTGAGAGAAAGATTATAGCGAGGCACATGCATGCCATTTAAAAGGTTGAGACTTATCTAGATAAAATGTGCAAAAGTTTATATTTCTATAGGTAACCAAAATCACATCAATGTTAATGTGTTTGAAGTACGACTTCCCATTATTCTTACAATTACCGATTTACAATTTCAAGCTTATCTTCCATAGCACATTTATGTCCATTTTCTGACGTCACACGATATAGATGTAATGGTACCTAATGCAAATTATTACTGTATACCGGAGGAAGAGAATTATGTGCCTTCTTTCCAGGACGGGATTTGCTCCCAAAAAATGAGGGGAAAACATGATCTGTATATGTTGCTAAGATATACCTGTGGAAATAATAGGAATTTTGAAGTCGCCTACATACAAAATGGTGCCATATAACATGCAAAGTGGTGATATACTATATGTGATGTGTTGCATTTAAAGTTTCAATAATTGTGCTGTGCATTTTACACAAGTGGACTCTGATATATGTCAACTGAACTAAAACTAATTATGAGGTTCTAATTTTGAAATGCTATATGCGCTAGTTTTATAATTGAACCTTTTTTTGTGCCAATAAATAAACAATGTAGATTACCTCCAAACTAATATAAGTTATAAAATGAGAGATGTGTTACAACATTTTAGTAAATGAGACTACAAGTGTTCAAACCTCTCTTCTGACACGTGACACGTAAAACAGTAGACGACACAAGTGGTTAAACATTACAACAATGTATTCAGCTTTTGTTTCTTCTCTCGGATACATGCAAGTCAAATACTGACATATTTCATGAAACGTTTACAAGGGGATCGTAACAACTTTTAAACTATAACAGCACTACTAAAACAGCTACCAGCTCCTGTGTTTCACACTATCCTCTAATCTTAACCAAGCTTGCCTTGAGTCGGTTAAACTCAAGTTTTATCTCTAGGTTTTCCACTCAACGTCCTTACTCTTTTATACTGAACTGTTTTACCTACCAGTGACTAGCTAATTCATATTGCTTCTTATTTCCACCTATTTAAATCCTTGTTCTAATCCTGTACTTTAGTGTCCTTTTGTATCTCTTTATTTCACATATGAAATCTGACCTCCACCTATGTATCCCTTTATTTCACATGTGAAATGTGACCTCTACCTATGTATCTCTTTTTTAACATGTGAAATGTGACCCACATCTATGCATCTCTTTATTAAGTCCGGGGGATAGTTGAATTCGTCCGATCGAGGTACACATTATGCGTCATTTTGATAATTACCCATCATGCAGTACTTTACATAACAATAGCCTCCCTCGTTCCAACCTCTGAAAAATTCATTCGTTCAGAGGACTGCCTCAAATATGAATATTCATGTCGTAAATAATATCAGCAACAAAAAAGCCGCGCAGTCGTTGCAAGTCTACCATGTAAATAAGGAGATAATTCCATGGTGATGTGCAGTGCAGGAAGGCGGAGCTTGGTGCATTATCGCGTAATGCCGTAACTCGACAATTCTTGTTGATACGCGACTAGCCTAGATTAGAACTAGACACGTAAATTATTCGGGTCAACATTATCGCGGATAAGTCCATCGAACATACGACATTGGTAATTAAGTCGAAGAAAATGTGGTCTGACATTCGAAAATGCTTGAACACGAAACTAACACGTAGACCTAGGGTAATACAGAAGCAACCGCTGTACTACCGTTGACCTATTCTCACTATCGCCGACTCTAGTACTATAACTGACGTTAATATTTATGCCTAATTTGGAATATGCCTCTTCCAACCCGGTTACTTCAATTCATCAAAGACCTGACGTTAAACTAAGCTCATTACTTTATGGCCGTGTCCTTCGAAATTCATTTACAACTAACTATACGGATCTGATAATACTGATACGCAACAGTATTGTTGTCGACGTACTGTATTGTACAGTGTTAC
>WXZC020000425.1:0-12225 GCA_011317855.2 Paelopatides confundens
AGTAGAAAGGATTCTTGAAATACACTATAATGCTTCTTCTCTCTCATTTTTTCATCAATATGCCTCAAATTTAGCAGAGTGAATGTAGTGGTATTGGCACATAAAAGTTGTTCAGGGAGTGTGGTAAATTTATTGGAAAGGATAATTTTTATTTTATGTCATAACTTTGTACCAGTACAGAAATTTAAAAAAAAATGAATCAAAACATGTGGGGAATTCTTTCCTCTTTGCATTAATTAAGTTCATCCATTTTTAATTCAACAGCTGTAATATGTTGTTATAATGCATCATTCCTCACTGGAGCAGCTTGAACAAGTCTAAATCTGCCCATTATATGTGCGTGTGTGCAATAGTTCACCCAATAATTTGCCTGCTGTTATGTACAGACAATGGGGAATGAATATCACAGTTCATTAGTCACTTGGAATGTGGAGTGTACCATACGGTATGCCTATGGCAGTCCACTGTTTGTGTTAGCTTAAGCAGTATTTATGACTACTCTTGCGTTAAAAGAGTAAATGAACATTAATTATGAACATACTGGTCTGGTTTTATTCTGGTTGGGAAATACATAGGGTTAATTTTCTTTGACATGCATGACCGAAGACCAGATCAATTAAAAAATGACATAACAATCTTGATAGTGCTTCGATTTCATTTTCTTTGACATACTATAGGGTGGTTATTTGTAATGTTCCAAAGTTTTCAACATTGTCTGATATAGCATTGTTTTAACATCTTTAATGACATTTTTTCACTGTGAAAATATGATGGAATAAATATTTCACCTTCTGGCTCTGGTGATATGACATCACACAGTAGACCTACATTGGTAACCCTTAACACAATGCTTCTCAGCCTCATTTCTCAAAAGTTCCCCACCTCGGAAAAATTGTCCCCTCCCCAACAAAAAACAATCATACGAAAACGTACGATACGGAGGTGTGTAAACGACTTTATGTTAAGGCTCCAACATTTTACGGATGTCCGCCATCGAGAACCCATTGAGCCGGGATTGTTTCTTCTTGCAAAATGGTACATTTTGTTATCTTTTTCTTTTCATTTCATTGTATTTGTTTCTTCACAACAACGGTATATACAATATGAAAACGAAATAAAGTAGGATAATATTTAACATAATTGATATGTGAAAGGAATTGCACTCGGAAACCCTGTGTAAAGCATGACTTAGCTAAGTAGAACACTCCCAGTTATGTATAAATACGAATTTTAATAGATTTACTCTGGATGTTGTTAACGAAAATAATAACAATGAGAGTAAGTTTTAATCTATCATAATTAAAAAGATATTATAAGTAATAATGAAATAACAACAAATTGATTTACGATGAAGTAGGCACTAAGTAGGCTAGTAGAGGTAGAACCCATAGTAAAAAAAATCACAAATAAATATAATAATCAAAATAAAGTGAATTTGGCTATAGGTTAGTATGAATTTAAAATATTCTTGGTAATCTCTCTTTTAAATTCTAAAGTACGAAGCAGCTTTATATAGTGAGGAAGTGAGTTCCAAAAATTGGTAGATCTTTTCCTTATTCTAAAAAGTCCTGTATGTGTACGACTGGTCAACACGTTGCAAATTTCTAACCTGCCTCGTGCCGTAGGAATGAATTTGGTCGTTTGCAAATAAATATAGGTTAAATGTGTAAGGGAGTAGACCATTTAGATAAGATTGCTAGTATGCTCACGAGGAGGAGATTGAGTAATGTGTCGCATTCCACGCATTTGTAAAAGTGTAAGAGAGTGTAAATAAATGTTGCTTGTACCAGACCAGATAATATAACAATATGACATGTGTGGCAAAACAAGGGTTTTATAAATTGTTTTTATGATATGTTGCGGAACAAAGTATTTCATTTTGCATAATATTCCTGTATTTCTGGTCACTGCCTTAGAAATAGTCAAAATTACACCAATAAATTTGGTGTTTGAAACATAATTTATTAATTTAGCGTTAATATAAATATTGTAATCCCAAAATAACTTTTTACCTGTTTGAAAGACTATATAATTGTATATCTTTGTCAATATTTAAAAATACGGTATATATTGTAAAACGATTCAGTTAACCCTTTACGTAAAAAACGCACCCGCTGATATTAGGTAGTGTTTTAAAAATGAATATATTGCATTAGAAATATATCTCATATCTGTCTTTCGAGTATGTTGTTCAAAGCAAACCAATTTATGTGTTTACATTTGAAAAGAGGCCCATTTTCAGGTACTTGACCTTGAATTTTCGAAATAAACCCAAGACTTTCAGGATATCAAAGAAAGCAAATCAGGGGTCATAAAAATATATTTACTCGGAAAGGCGCATTTTAAAGGAAGAACAGGTTAAATTTGACCCATTTTTTACCTTTTGACCTTGAAAATCGGGCCTATTTTCAAAAGTCTTAGCCTGGTCAAAATTTATCCGATCAAGAGTTGTCTTTTCACCATCGTAAAGACGAGATATAGCTATACCCACATATACCAAATATATACAGATTATAGTTCCATGGCGCCACCAACTTGGCAATCCATTCGTGTCTGCTTTCATGATCGCTAACATACAAACAAGGACTATTCACTACATGTGCGCATACATATATATGTCACTTATACTCTACATATTGTCAATTTGCGTATATGCATACATAATTAGCTCATTAAAAAAATGTCATATTTGGAAGCAGAATTTTATTCTCATTCCAATAATATACAGGTTGCTATTGACAAAAACATTTCAATTTTGAGTTACAAATTCCTTGATAAAATGTTATTATTTTGTCCCCCGAGCCTGTGCGGTAAAGGATTAACAGCGTATTTGTGTGATTTCGGAGTTGCTTCATATAGTTGGGATATGTTATCATTGTATTGTAACTGTAGTTGTATGTCTCACAGCTTAACAGCTAATAACGTTTAACAGTCATATAGTGGAAACATTCTATACAGGTCTGTATTGAAGGTTTCCTCATTAAAACAGTATATGAGGTATACAACTACAGGCCTAATTTTTGTCGAATAAAATGACTTCGTGCTCTCTATTTCTCTTTCTGATCAGGTTTTTTAAACATATCTATAACAACTGCCTCTGTTGACATAGTTGGACATGTAGTTGTTGGGCTTAAGTAGATCTGACTTGTATCATGTTCTGTTACCACATGACTATTATATATGTCTGAACAAATGGACTCCGTGACAATCCTGGTTGCAATGATGTAAACGTTTGGAACAGAAATCAATATAAATACATGTACATTAATCTATGACATTATTTACACTTGCTCTGGTCTGTTTTCGTGTATTTCATTCAAAGTTGGTACCTTCATTTGTGAAATGTCCCGTCTTTATTTATATTGTTCACTGCCATTAATTCAGAGGTAAAAACACTGAAACAAGTCTGAAGAAGCGATGCACTGTCAGCACAAAAATCCGTAGCCTAATAACTGTGTTAATTAAAATTTACAGAGCGTGGACAAATGAATGAAAATAATGCACAAAATGGTATGGAATTTTCTGATTATCTTCTTGAAGGGGATTTTTTTCAGGACAAAACTGGATTTATTTTATATTAAAAAGATTTGGAGGGTTATGAATTTAGGTAATAGAAGGGGAAATTATGTAAGTAGTGTGAGACGGTGAATATCATGTCAATTTTACATCCTTACATAATGAACATTCTGGTTTTTTCACATGCTTAAAATGATAACATATCATTGACAACGAATCATTGTCAAACACTCGTCCATATGTATCCGTGTATGTTGAGGCTACATGCCAAACTTACTTATCCTATAGGCTAATCTTCTAGCAAGCATTTCTTCGGAAGAGGTATTTTCTTTGCACAAATAAATTAGTCACAAGTGTGGATATGTCATATGGAATTGATTTTCCAATGCAATATGTTGGTTTAATGATAGATGGATTAAACAAACCATTTCATAAAAAGTGCAACGCGTAGCAACATCGATGGCGAAATAAAAACATGTTTTCGCTCAGTAAAAAGGGTAACTAAAGAACTATGGTCTTCAATGATATCGGTTGTTGGACGACACTTCAAAATCGCCGAGGGCATTAACCAAAATCTGTGTTGGTATATTTAGTAAATATATTATTTCTTCATTTGAAAAAAGGGGCGTGTAGAATTATTCAATAATTTGTTCCGATTTTCATGGATATTTCCTTTAACGAAAATTATTTATCTGATACAATGTAATTTTCTGAACCCAAATATTTCTCGACTCTTAATTTTAATTTAAAGTTTTCAAATGCCAACAATAGTTGTACATTATAATTCAAAAGGGAAATTGAATTAATGTATGGGCGCTTGAACAAGCATTATCACTGATGTATAGGAAGGATTTTAGCAAATGCGACTTTTAGAGTGGGAATTGGATCGGTGCTCTGGTAAGATAATTACATGAAGGACCTAGTACTACGGAAGGAGAAGGTAGGAGCGGGGAGTGTATGGTGTAATAGATAAGAGGAGGCCAGTAAACATCAACAATCAATGAAGTAGACATACATGATAATTCAGTTTACATTTTTTTGTGAAAAAGTATTCAAAATAATTTGTTTTTCAAATGTAATAATTTCCGAAATCTGACATTACGCTGCTAGGCCAATCCTTTTTGATATTTTACGGATTTGAAATGAGCTGAGCAGTGCCATCTTTGTATTCAGAACACATATCATACATGTACCGGTTTCACAGGTAATGAATGGCTATAAATAGACACGATCTGCCAACTACACATTTAACTGTTGCAACGCTACCTGGTAAACAATCAAAACGGTGAACTTCCAATATACTACCGTGACAGTAAATCTGATGGTATTTTTCGCTGGAAAATATCTCTCATGTAACTTACCGGTTGTCTTAAGGGAAACTTTGTTCTCACTGTGTACTATACATGTATAGGCGTAAGAGGCTACTCAAATATACGCGGCTGATATTTTCAATATGATATGGCTGAATTTTGAAACCACAACAATTTTGAAACCCGTGTACTAACTACATGTGCTTAAATTGACTCTCAGTTAAACAATTTTTCCCTATGTTACAGTATATCCGGTAGTTATTAGTTTGTTCAAGATAAGATTGATTGCTATGTGATATATCTACGGAAGGCTTCACCAGGTTAATCAGAGTTTCTTCCATCTTGTTTCAGATAATTACAAGTTCATAGATGGAGATGTAGCCTAACATATTCAGCTGCTTCTGATATATCTGCAACAAGCTTCAATAAGATAGTTGAGGTTTGATAAAATGATGTAACTTTATTAAAATGTTAAATACTGAGTTTCATAAAATGTTATTAAAATGTTAAATTTAGAATCGTCAAAGTATCAGGGAAATGTTTTTAAAATAAAAATACCTTAAAAACGTTTAAAATGTTACATTAATATCTACAAAACGTTTTGTCCCATGTTATCAAAAATGTTATATATAACGTTGTTAACCATTGAATACGAGGTTACAAGCCTTAAACAAACAGCTGCCTCTGGTATCTCCGCGGAAAGTTTCATCGAGTTGACCTGGATTTATTCCTTCTCATTCCATTGTGGTTGCTACTTCCTTGAAACAAAGATTTATTGAGATATAATATATGCATTTGATTTTCGGATATATTCGCACAAACGTTCACCAAGTCAGAGGAGGTTGATATCATCTTACTATATTGCGGTTACTACTTCTTGAAGCTAAGATTTATCAAGATGTGACATATTCATTTGTCCTTCGGATATGTCCGCGCAAAGTTTCACTAAGTCGTAGTTTATCCGTTCCGAGATGACTGAATCGTGTCTGTAATCTGGGTGTTTGATTACAAAGTCTCTCATCCATCTAGCATTAGTTTTCACTTTACCTAATAGAGAAAAATACATGGTTTTCATGACCAATATTTTAAAGCAACTGGTTGCTTTTTTTCAACGTAACGTCCCTATATAAACAAATTACATGGACTTCAAACATTACTTGGGACATTCACTATATGCTAGATTTCTTTCTTATTTCACGGTACCTTAGCTCCGTGCTAGTCTAAACTCAGACCACTCTATTGTAAATTTGGAATTTAATATTTTTAAGGAGGTAAGAGGGCCGAGTTATTGGAAGTTTAACAATTATTTATTACGCGATACCAACTACATATACTCAACAAAATTGATGAGACTAGAATTAAACTTCGGCAAATCTATGATTTTTTTAATTCAGGGTATGATCATACGATATAGAGCCCGTTGGGTTGAACAAGGTGAGAAAAATACAAAATATTTGTGTTTAATTTAGAAAAAACGTAATAAGAATAATAATGTTATTCTCAAACTTAAGAAGATAATGATTCAATAATCCAGGCCGAGTCTGACTCTCGCTGAATTAAATATATATTTATAAAAATCCTTAACAAAAGTAAGAACTGTGACCCTCGTAAAATACTCCAACATATTAATAATAGCAAATTGCTTACAGAGGAGGATTCACTATTACGTAAGGGTAAACTTCACTAGATCATTGTAAAATAACTTTGTTTTCTTTAAATAATGGGAAGAGCCCTGGAAGTGATGGTCTGTCAGTGGAGTTTTATAAGCATTTTTTGGCCTGTTATAAGTCATGAATTAGTTACAAATCAATTAATTTTGCATATGTTTATTCTGATCTAAATAGTGAACAAATACATAGCATTATTACTCTTATCCATAAACCAAGCAAACGTTCAACATTAGTTAAAAACTATCGTCCAATATCTCTATTAAATCTAGATAATTATTTAGCCACAAGAACCAAGAATGTCATCTCTTAGATAATCCAGCCAATAAAAATAATTTTATTGGAGAAAGCGTTCGTTTTACTCTTGATTTAATATAATATTGTAAAAATACGATTGTCACCCTGTATTGTTATTATTAGTAGATTTTGAAAAGGCTTTTGATAAATTGAAATCGGATTTTATCTTCAATTGTCTTCTTTTTTTCAACTTTGATTCTGGTTTCATCAGATGGGTTCGTGCTTTATATTCAAATGACACTGGCTGTGTTTGTAACAATGGTTTATATTCTCCCTCATTTACCATTTTAAGGGAGTCCGACAAGGTTGTCCTTTAAGCCCTTACATGTTTATAATTTGGGCCGAGATTTTGGCACGTTTCTTAGATGGGAGTTATGATATATTTGATATTCTTGAAATCTCTTCTGAATTGATGATTAATTATGAAAAAAGTAATATTGAATTTTTTCATTTGACCCTTTAATTGATTTAGACAACTTTAAATGTACTTGGACGTTGAGACTAATTACAACCGTAGGGATTACCTTTGATAATACTAAGGATAGTTTATTTCATCTGAACTATATGCCAAAGCTTTCTAGACTTAAAGGTATTCTAAATAGTTGGTCTCAACGGGATCTTCCCCTATTGACAGAATTACGATCAAATATGTTGGCATATCTCAATCAGGGTTCCTCTTTCAAATACTCCCTAACCGCTCCAATATTTTATCAAACAAGTAGGAAAAGTAATATTTAACTGTATTTGGTCTGGTAAGCAGGACAATATTAAAAGGAGCACATTAATGTATCCCATCCCCCAGAGTGGTTTAAGAGTCACTCACATAAGAATTTTCATTCAGAGTCTTAAATGTAGTTGGGTTAAAATATATAGGGATCAAAACACAACCTCATGGAAAATGTTTTTCTACCTTACAAAATATGGTAACTTTTCTCTTCCAATGTAATTGTAAAGGTACGAGTATTAAAAATGATTATACTTGTATTAATAATGTATGTGTTTCTTGGGCACAGTATGCTTTCTACGAACCTACACCTAATTTTTATAATGAGATTATTTGGAATAACCCCAAGATTAAGGATCAATACCGATATTTGTTATAATAACTATTTACACCAAAACATGTAGTTTTATTTTAAGGATTCGGTAGATAACACCATTGAATTGTCCTCTGTCATATCTCTCGTTTATACAAAAATATGATATTGATAATTTTCCATTTACTTCATTTTTCGGAATTATAGCAGCGGTGCCGCGTCATTGGAAGAACAATGTCGATTTGTGTGAGGTAGAAAATCCATTTTACAAATGGTACTCAGAATATTACAAAAGTGCAAGACTTATTTCATTAAGCTATCAAGTATATATATATATATTGTTCTTACTATTGTATTTACCTGAAGCACGATCCGCAATGAGCTGAAGATAAGGAGCAATTGATGATTTTGTTTCATCCTCCGCATTAGTAGATGAGATGTATTTATTAATAAGAGGTAGAAGACCAGGAAATGTTTGAGTATCATCCGACATGGCGCCATCCTCACAGATGGCGCCACCACCGAGCATGGCGCCACCATTGATAATTGTGTTCATATCCATCCGTGTATAGATGTCATTTTGGTTAGAAACTAAACAGTACAAAAAATGGTTAATCAATTAAAAACATATGTGAGTATAACTAAATATAAAATGTCACGTTAATCGGATAACCCATAATTCCGTTGCGGGACTGGGAAAAGTATGGTCCGACTGTTATTTACTTAAATAAATAAGAACTTTTCTTAAATTACAAATAGGATGTTTTAATATAGTCCCACGGGTAGCATAATGCAAACACAAACATTCAGAAGCACTTTTTAATATTTGTATTAGCTTTTATTAAATTGTACTGAAACATTCACTCCTTTCATTCACCTCAATGTATTTACAGAGCTGTTGCTTGTTCCATACTAGTCAGTTGTAGTATTTCCGTATAAAAGACGTGTTACTTCACGCATGTCAGTTCGTTAACACATTATATCCTGCCCGTAACGTATTCTGATGCGTTACAAATTCTAACGGTTAACAAATACAAAACAGCCAAACTAAAACGGCAAGCACCACACTGTAACCTGTACGCACAAGTAAATAGTTAGCAAGATATCGACAGGGTGGGTAATAAAAGTTGGATGATTAATTGGCTGACGGCAATATGAATATCAATAAAGACGTGTCTTTCAACATTATGGATCGCGCACTCATGGACTTTTCTAATGCAAAAAGTAAGTTCCACTATAAATGGGGATGAAGCTAGTATACGGGATTGTAATGGTGATACAACGACTATTATAATTCGGTTGTACGTGGCCTAGTGGCTGGAGCATCCCACTTGCAGCCGGGAGGTTCGCAAGACTTTAAAAAGGGACCTACTGTTGTACTGCTGGACGCTCAGCGTTAAAGTATCCATAGTGGGGCCCGTGTCTGAATGTATAATGCCACCGACATGGAGTGTAAGTTACAAGCCACTTCGGCTTCCCACATGTATATGTGGTAGCTTAGCGTCGTAAAATAAGTGAAACTATAAACTACAACTATATGTGATTGTTTAATCGCGGAATCCATATATGGTACAAATGCATTACGTGTTACCTTATCGAGTTTTTTTTTTCATAGTTGGCCAAATATGATGCTGTTTCACTGTATTACAAATTTAGAATGAACATCATTAAGTATGGACTCAACTAGTATGCGGAAGCTTAAGTTTAGTACGTTGAGTGAAGTCGTTTGTCGAATCATGTTATGTTTATTTCAGATTTTACATACATGATTTGAATATTCGTGGAGAAATGTTGTTAACGATTGGCCTCCCGACTTTATGTGTTGGAGAACTGAAATGTTACACTATCTTCTCTCTGACGTTATGAAGGTCGTTAAGTAACACGCCCTCCGCGGAAAAAATACCAGTAGTTTCATGTTATCTCCCTCCCATTGTATATATGACTGTCAGTAATGCATATACATAATTACCTGTTGTGAGATCCTTCTTAAAGTAGAAACTACCCTGTAATACTGCGTCTCTTTTCTCTGCTTCCAGCATGTTCTCGTCGACCTACAACAGGTACATGTAGCAACACCAAATTAATTATTGTATTAACTGGTCAGGCTTACATTTAGACCAAGGGGGGCCAGATATATATATATATATATATTGTTAGCTTTAGTATCCAGACGAGATACGTGATGTACGTTAGATGGTAGTACTTGTGTTGTGTAAAGACAAGAAAGTCAAGCGATCTGTAAGTTATTACGATCGCAACGATGGGTGATCTTGAAAGCAATTATTTGGGATTTGTTTAATATGATATCCAAATAATGGCATGTCCTTTTTGTGTATTGTTGGTAAGGTTTCACATAAATGAACAACAATGTTGTGATTTATTCATTTCAATGTACATGACACTAGGATACAATATTATATTTACATCATCTCATGAAAATATACACTGGGAGTAGGAAGGTATCCGTGTGAATTATGTTAACGTTATGACAATACCAAACAACAATAGTCGTTGTCTAAATGATCATGCTGTCAATAGTCTCACACCAACCGTGTGTGCTACACCATCGGGTATCAAATTTAGCATACAGAAATCAAAGAATGGTTCACAGTATTTATCAGAGGCCTTTACAAGATATGGTTGTATGGGCGAAACTTTTCGTAGATATCTGCTCGGGTGGGGTTTTTGGTGTTGACGGCATTTTTGCTAAGAGTAGAATAATGGCTCAATTTAAAACACTGCATTTAAAAACTCCATGTTTCATTCAAAGAAGCCAAATGTTTCCTTCCAAGCCTAAATTAACTGAAACTATATCAACTATACCAACTATATAACTACAGCAACATGAATCGAGAGATTTCCAGTTATCTCCTGATTTATTTTCAAACGGGCACCAAACAAATAATCACATATGCTAAGATTTCTTCAGTGGGGTGAGGGGAACTGCATGGGGGGAACGAGCATTGTGTGGGGGACACAGATGGCGCTCATCTAAATCACGGTCTGTATATATAAAAGAATTGAGTCCTCGGCTTTTTTGAAAATAATTTGAATAATTTCAAGACAGACCCTTTGTGTATTCCTAAGTCAAGATACAAATGTTTCAAAATATTTAGCTAGAAGTCGACTACACTAGTTTGTTAATATAAAATAATAGTCTATTTTCGTCATTCACATAAATATTTCATAACTTATACAATACCTTTGAGATTTGAATTGTCATGGGTGGTGATGCCTGGTGGCATATATCCCACTCATCAAAATTGGCTGGGTGGGATATAATACAACATATCCTACCCAGAAATATAGAGACGAATAGTATTGTTATGCTTATATTCACGCATCATACTTATAACTACGGTATAATACGTCTTCTAAAATATCATTTCTATACCATTTTCGAAATTTCCTGTATCCAACTTCACCGTAACGAAACCAAAACTGATTCAATTTTCTTTTTTTGTGACGCAAATTTTGAACGAAAAAATGTTAAACTTATGCGACATATAAATACCTTACCATCAGTGTTTAAGCATTGCAAACCTCGTAAGAGTTGGAATATATCATTGGAATATGTAGCCTAACATATCTCACCCAATTTCAAATACGAATAGCCGCCCATGGAAATTGATAATTGTATTTGTAACTAATAATAATATATTTTCGTCACTGTGTTAAATCTATAACCATAACAATAATTAACAACTTATACAATACCTTTGAAATAGGAATTGCTAATTGTAATTTATAGGCTGATATTGTTCTTGCAAGCAACATAACAAAGATGACATAGGCGGCGTTTTCGAAATCTGTGAGTTGGATCTGTGAATTGTATATCAGAAATGTATATTAGAAAGTTACCGCAGTGATTAATGGAAACATATACAGTAGTAATCTATTACGTGATACGATAGAAGTTAATTTGCGTTACGTTAATTGCTGAACAAGGAGTAAATATGAATATTGCTAACTAATAAATGTTCAATTTCGGAACTGAAAATCAATTGGGGTAATACAAATCCATTAGGCATGACACAATGATGGTGTCTATTCAGTGAATCCCTCCCATTCTAACTGATATATCTCAGTGCCAAATAAACACATGTATTGGATACAAAGTTGGACTAAAAATATATATATAACGATAAAAGTGGTCTGTAGTATCAATTCAGACTGAGAATATATGTCATAGATATTGCTACCAGTACTATTCTCGCTTACAAACCAACGACTCCATATAACATTAACTATATTCCATTTACCACCAGTTTCATTCGATTAACCATCATACCTCTATAAGTAGCTGGCTGTATTTCATTACTAACTTATATAATCATGTTACACTTCCCATCAAATAAACTCAAGTTACCATCATACTCCTTTTAAGTGAATGAATAC
>WXZC020000426.1:0-12225 GCA_011317855.2 Paelopatides confundens
GGGGGGGGGGGGGGGGAGGTTTCTGAGAAATTCAGCAACTAAGATGTTAAATCACAGGGAAATCGGTAAAAAGTCTTAGTCAAAATCATTATGCTACATTAATTTTATGTATTGGTTCAAAGGAGTAAGAATTCCTCCCCCTGTACACAAACTAACCAAAAATAATACATATTATATGCATTTGACATGTATTACTAATCTATAAACATGATTACTGGGGCTCGGCAGGGGGAGACAAGAACATCCCCTTTCACATTTGTTTCTTTTTAAACAGTTGATTTTTTAACTTACTTTTTTATTGCCTGGCACCATTTTGGTCAGGAACATAACGAAGTGTACTGCTTTACAAAAGAAAGCCATCAAGACATAGTCTACTCAGCTAACTTTCGGCACCATACAATTAAACATTTGTGTTGCTAAACCTTTTGAATGAATTGGATATAATTTTATTTCCATGAAAACGGCTTGTTTTAAATATCATGCCATCCTTGTTCACGCAGCCATGAACACAATACGAGACAGTCAAGTCAGTTACGTTTTCCAAACTTCAATACAAATTTATTAAACTAATAAAATAGTCTACACCGCACAACCACTGCTTCATGGAATTCCAAAACTTCAATAGACGATCGAGAACATGTTATACTGAATTACTATCTCCCCTCCCCTACAAAAATGTTCTATAGAAAAAATTGATAGATTTCTGTAGGAATTCTCTAGAAATTATATAGGATTTGCAATCAAATTTCTATAGAAAAATAATAGTTCCTCTAAATATGTATAGAATAGGTGTCGTTCCATAACTTCATTCCTGGCTAGCAATCTATAAACAATACATTGGTATGCTTTCAGCTGAATACAGAGCGGGGTACGAAATGTGAAACATAAAAAAAAACTGCACACATTCCTCGAATATGCGAACTGAACTACAACATTTCACTTTACACTATATGTATGAAAATATCCAAGTGTATGTAATACGTAGTACTATCCCTTTAAGTTAGAGATAAACAACAACAATAAACACAATAAACTTATATCAACATGTCCATGCACAAAACCCAATAACAATTTGCTAAATTAGACACATACTTATTCTAATTAAGCATCAACATTAAACAATGAACATTTATCATAAGTTATTGAAATTACTCATACATATTCAATGAGCTATACATACAACTGTATCTACATAATTTATATATAATTTCTTCCTCTTTACACCGTATGAATCAGGTTTGAAGTTTCATTAGCTGAAGTCCTATAAAATGTTTATATGATTTATACACCAACTTGTCCAGTAACAAACCACAAAACAATTTTACTCAGTCTAGTTAAGCACAATTATTAGTTAATGAACACATACCTATATTATCCAGGGAAACGTATGCATATTCAATAAGTTATAGGCTCCATACAACCCTAAAAGACTCATTATGTAATATATATGTGTAATCTCTATTTAAAAAGTTATCCTCCACAATTTCTAGAGGTTAAAAAATATATATAGAGGTCTATACCTCTATAGAATATTTATACGTTCAAACTTATATAATTCTATAGGAACACTAGTTTACATACACAATGTTGTAGAACATGGATTTCTATAGAATTCTACAGAAAATATGGTTTTTATGGAACTTTTTCAATTTGTCTACTCTAATTCTCTAGAACCTTTTTGTAAGGCCTCAATTTCCCCATGTATATATGTTTGATTTCTTCCTTTTCTACTAGAGGCCTATTTAAGTTACATCCTTTCACAATTTCATGTATATTATTTTAAATGTAGAAGTATTTATAGAAAATATATCATGTTTATATTATTAATAATATAATAACACACCACCTGTATATGTTACGAAAAAAAGTAAATGAAATGAAACACTTATATGTCTACATGGGACTTGTGATTCTCTTGTACTACTACACGGCGACCTGGAATTCCTTTGTTCAAGTATCCACTCTAAATGTGAAACATATACACGCATAAATGTAACTGTAAGGGTATTAGCATACAATTTATGTCCAGTTAGTCTTGAACATTATATATGTATGTAGATCTACAATATTACACATACAAAAAGGAAGGGGGAAAACAGAGTATAGTCAACTTTCAAACATGTATTCATCAAATAACAGTTATATTAAAGGTTCAGTTACATTAAAGGTTAATCAATAAAAACACTGACCTTACATGGGTATCGTCACCATTTATATCTCTACAACATACTATTAATTTATAGGCAACATAATAACATAATTAAGAACGTCAATGTTCAGCACCTTAAATCCCAACACTCAGTCTGAATAATAACACTACTGATGTCACACCACATGTCAATGTAGGACTGTCTAGGACTCGCACAACAGAGATGTTCGGAAACAAACCTTCCAACCATCAAAATATGCAGGCATTGGTTATGATCTTTCTTACAGCATATACAGTAATCAGTTCTGTGGGGTAATCCAGTGGGATAACTTTCTGCAGCAATCAGGGTAAAGGTTAATAATCTTTGGATCCGGTCATTAATAGATTATAAAATAACTTTAGTTTAATAAGTTATAGACTAGTTCCATGTTAGCTTATTAAGCTACTTGTACTTCATAGGTATCATGTTATACACTCAGGTGTATGCATGGCATATGTAAATACTTATTTAATAAATGGTAGTTCAATCCACAGTTCGTGTGATATAAATTATGTTTGGGATAATTGCACAATATATAATATAGATAACTTAGTTTTTAGGTGGCCCGACAAGAGTGTTCCATATTTACAACAATTAATGGTAGTAATATTATAATCTAATAATTAGTTCCACATCACAGGGTTAACAAGATAGAAGGATCATCCGATATTAATATTCCAATATAATGACACTTTCTAGTAGTTGCCTCTCTTTTAGTATAGTGTTTCCAGATCAAATTGATAATATATTCACAAAAACAGGCTCTGACCCACAGGAAATGCATTGGTCTTCCAGTTGTACAATCTTAACTCTCTCGTGTAGCCCAATGATCTGTGCTTCTTTTCATACACTACCAGTACCTCACAAACCAACACCTTCCTTTGTTTGCTTGGAGATGTGGGAGGGGCTTAGTGATTTATGGATGGGAAATGGGCCTAGCCAATCAGCCGGAGGACAGCTTCAACAGAGCAAGATAACAAAAGACTCACTGTAATGATGCCCATTTGGGAACATAAAGTAAAGTTTAAAAAGATTGTTCACATGCACACTTTGGCACCAGTCTACTTACATCAATATGCTGTTCTTTAACTAATTATGTGAAATTTAATTTGTAATCTTCTATAGTAATAAGCATAACTTTAATATTACAAGTCTTGATTCCCGACCCACAGTTTTGAGAACCAGAGTATATGTAATATATCTCCATTACAAACCAATGTCCAAATACCTGAACACAGTCGATAATCTCAGACTAATTATCTTCAAAAGAAAATATGATATTGTTGTATCAGAGTATATCATAATATAGTAATACATACACAGTAGCCATGCGATAGGAAGAGAGGTGAATAAGTCAAGTTCTAAGCTTCCGTCTCCTTTCCTGTTTTTCTCAAACTGACTTTCATTTTCTAAAGGGCAACTTGTTCAATGTAGATGTGTAATGCAATATTATCACATGAGTTTGAAGATTGTCAAAGGTTCATTGATTAATATGATATAGTTGAATTGAACATTAACTGACTGACCATTACATACTTGCAAATACTAAACAAAGGGAGATAATAGCCGCAGTGCTCTGGATACTAGAATATATTCTGGACATCACTACTTCTACCCAAAACTTATTATAGCAAATGTATTGGAAAATTTCCCTTTTTATAGCAAAATATGAAAAAATAAGAACAAATAGGAATACGCAGAAAATATAGCCTATGAACAATGGGAGTCCTGACTTGGTGTAATCGACATAAATCAGTGGTCGATATTATATCGGTGTTACACTGGTTAAAACTATATTCTGGGAATTTGCCCACGACCCACCCACAATTGGGGGAATCAGTGGTTTAAAGCATGGCCTAAATATTTACCTACATGTGACCTAATGTAACACTTTCAAGTGTAGCGTTATACAACACAAATTTACACCAAACGGGTATTCCTCGGAAAAAATACTTTCCTTTTTAAAATTATACTATTGTGATCTGAATTGGTTAAGCAGCATATCAACTCAATGGAACGTAATATTTTTTTAAAACTGGCACGATTGCCTATTACGTCCGTGGGGCAGTCAAGTAACGCTGGACATTCCGGCACACCCTACTCTGATACTTTAACGCTGAGCACTAAGCAGACGGCAGTATGTACCATTTTCGGCATGACTCGACCATGAGTCGAACTCCCTATCATTTCCCTATTCCCGCGAATAATATTTGCATATTATTCTCGGGTGTATTGAAAACGTTAGGTAACCATACTGTTTTCAATACCAACGTTCTCTATACGTAGGTTTCTATATGGAAAATATAAGCAAACTTAATGTAAATTAATCCATTTTATAGCTGTTGGCGCTAGGTTCAATAGCCTCATTTGAGCCCCAAATTATTTAGAAAAACCCTGTTTTCCCGGGTAAATTTGATTCGCAGTTTTGTACTCTATTGTGTCTAACCACATCGGTGTTATATCAATATCGCCAATGTCATTTAAGCAATGGATATTTAGAAACTGTTAAAATGTTAACATTGTTCTCCGTGAAATATAATTGTGCAGCTATACTCTTGGACAAAACTAGCTGTGACAATATATCGGTGGCGGTATCCATTACGTCACTTAACGTTGCAAACAACTACAGCAGTGTTCAAGTAAGTTAAGGCGTAGTATAAGACTTGTATAGGCTATGTTAAATTGCACTTTGTTGTATCGTTGATATTATGATATTGAAATGGTCCGTAATGTCTAAATGGTAACTCACCTTCTCTATCTACGTAGTTACTGTTTCTCTGGTCTCCTAATACCGTGGTATCCTTAATATATGTATTGGAAGTAATCCTTAAATTTAACCGATGCTTGGCCAATTTTCCTTCCCGCTTATACCGATCACTTTTGAGACCATTCACCTTCCTTTCGAAATTGAAAATGGCGTGTGTTATAATATCAACCGCTTTGCCACGCGATGGGTTGTATAATGTAGACTAGTTAGACGTTCAATATTCAATACACAATGGACATCAACATACTTGTTGCTACGCTTCATCCATAAATGTAATTATATTATTATCGTTTTAATGGTGATACAATGAAAATCAATTAGACACACCAATATTGTATTAATATACTATAATAATGGATATTGAAAAATAAACAACTTCAATATATTCCATATATTGTGATACCGCAGTAACTTAATGATCCGTATTGGATAGTGTCATAATAAGACCGTAACTTGTTTTTCGTGCCGGTCCTGGGTCAATTTGGGGTCAGTATAAATCAAAAGATGAAACCTTGTAAACATGAAATCACAAGACTGGAAGTTGCATAACATAACATGTTGATGCCCCCATATCAAGTATAATTATGTGTAAAATGTTTTTTTTTTCTTTTAAGCTGTAGGTCTTACATACTGTACACATGTCAAATGCTAGATTCTTTAAAAAATGCAGCATATTACATGATTCATTGCGAAAGGCTCATTGAATATATGCGATCATATGTGTGTGTGTGTGTATGTGTGTTGTGTGTTTGTGTATATATGTAAGTACATGATCCATTGGCTTGTAAATATACCGTACCTCTGAAAATACAGATTGGCCAAACTTCATACTTGGTATGTATGCTGCCATTTTTGAGTGCAAGAACCGTATTGAACTTTGGGAGACGAAAGGTCATTTGGGGTCAACATATATCAGCACCCTACAAGGCTATGAACACGATAAAACCAATGGTACAGCATATTCGAACTTCATATTTACTATTTAGATTAATATTAGTGAGGTTTTTATTGATGGTCGCCAATTGATACCACATATACTGATAAAATCGATAAATGAAAGCAGGGTTTTGAGTTTTCATTTTGTATTGGGTTCACGGAAGAAATTTTACTTTCAATTGATTTTAAACACTTGTTGATATGTAACTGAAATCTCATTTAATAGTCAAAAATACATTATCAGGGGCTTCTACAAGGGGCGAAATACTAATTTTTGTTCTCACAATTTATCAAGTTTTTACTAAAAAATAAAATAATGTAGAACGTTTACTCCCCCTTACATGACCAAACACTTCTCAACGGCCGCATGCGCAAAACCAGACAACCCCCACAACCCATACAACTCCTATTTGTAATTTTTCCAAAATACCAAGTTGTTTTCTAAAACAAATTGTACAATATAAAATATACTTCAAAATATGTGAATAGTCCTATGTTGCATCTAACCCGCTTACATGAACACATATTTTTCAAAGGCCACTCTTTTAGGAAAGATGGGTTTTAGAGGATGACTTCTGGGGAAATACATAGGGTGGTGGGCTAATAAGACCATAAAAGTATGTATGCCTTCCATGTTTAATATATTAAAAGGGATATTTAAAAATGTGCACAATAACTGAATGCAGACATATGCATGAGTAGTTACGTATCCTCTCTTAGTTGTATAATAAGAAATGGGTACTGAAGTAACCTCTGCTGGTTGTACACTAAGTAACGGGTAGTGACGTAACCTATGTTAGTTTTACAATAAGTTGTAAGACGGAAAGTTTTCTTTTTCGTATTTTCTCATGATGACAGTCCAACATTGCAAGTGTTGTCAGACATTAGTATTATGACCAGTAACTTGTAAAGGCGCCCGATAAGCGTATGTACATCTACCTCCACTATCTCCCACCACACACACACCACTGGCCTGTCGTCCAACAGTATTTGATTCAGGTTTTCCAACAATCATTTTGATTCAGTTCAGATAAAATACTAGCCGCCAAAGTTGGCATAAGTTAACATATACTGACGGCACATCACTTGACCTCATATGTGTGACTTCACTTCATGTTTGACCAATGTATAACTTGAAGGAATGTGCAACATATTTAATTTCGCTGTAGAAACTCCACATACAACTACGCGGAAAAAAAACAACCGCATAACTAATTTGGAAGAGAACTCAAACCACTTAACTCTCGTTGGTAAAGCCGTCTTTACAACGAAGAGTTAAACAGCTTCAGGCTAAGGCAACATTTCAATGGGGTTCATCCTAAAATGAAATTATTTAATCTTCACCAATGATTTAAACATTTGAGGGTGGAAAAGAAAGATGGATGCCTGGTATAAAGTTCCAGTTCCAGGTAACAGTCGTCAATATGTGCATGCTGACCCGCACATTCCCCTAGACATCCAGGTGTATAATCGGAAAGGCTTGGGTATGACACACCTGGGATGTCGGTTGTCACACCACCGGTAATAACCCCAGACATTGCAGAGAGTCCACCAAAGGAATCTCCGTCTCTCAAACCATGAATCGACAGGCAAGACATGAGTTCGAAATGTGGGGGTCAGTTGGTTTTACCCCCCCCCCCCCCCCACCCCCGCCCAAAGCTAATGCTTAGGCTCTTTGAGGGAGATCCACTTTTGTCTACATTTCCCTTCTTGACGCATTGTGTTTACAAGATATTCAAATTGTGATTTCTGGTGATCTTAACTGACATTCGACCTCCACCAAAAACTATATTATTCTCCACCATATGGAAGATCAACAATAAGTACCATGCGTTTGTCTAGCTTTCATTTCTTGAGATATATTGTTAACAAGCTTTTCATATTTTGCCCTCTTGTAACCCCAAACAACCTTTGACAAAGACAATATGGTTTTTCTACTCAATGTGGTGCACTAACATACCAAATATTAAATTTGTAGCTCCCCTTCCTACCAGCAAAGCATTACGCGCACACACACACACACATGCGTGTACACATGGTTTGAAGACTCCATTGTTATTCCTCTTGTTCAATATACTATAACATTAACAATAACATCAACAGTAGCTCCTTTTTGAGGACTTTGTTATTCTTTTGAAATGACGATTGAGGGCTTGAATTTTGTGTTCGTCTTCAAACCATATGCAAAGCTAACGCACACGCACGTTACCATAATATGCATAGGTTACGATTATCATCGAAAACAAACTCACAAAATCTAACTGAGTTTATGATAATAGTGGTGAGCTGCAAATTTATGACAAAATTGGGCAAATGTTGTGATAAAACCCATTGCCTCCTTTGTGACAAAAGTGTTGACCTGTGACAAAAGTGGGCGATGTTATGACAAAAGTGTGACAAATGTGGTTGCTACTGTACATACCATGGTATTGTGAACAAATGAAACGCAAAGCGTAGTCCTACAACTGTACTATAGTGTATAACATAGTACAACTTAGTAGTATTAGTAGTAGGCTGCTGAGTAATGTCTGTAACTTCCCGATGTAACAGTGTACATCACACCGTGAGTCGCTGCCGTAAGAGGTCAAAAACTAAACAGCCAAAATACTGACATCATCGTTTATGTCTGAAATTTTGGACCATTTGTACTATGACTGGTCTCCTAAAATATAGGGCTTACAGAGTTTGAAATTATCAATGGAGAGAGAGATAAATGTCCAAAATAGCTACAAACAGGTTATTTTGGAGCTCAAAGTCATCTTTTAAAGTATATCAAAAGTTTTCAAAAGTACCATCCTGTGAGTTCTTACACTTATTCCCAGATATTGAGGGTGAAATTAAAGAATTACATGTTCCACTGAGGACAAATGGTTTGAGGGTGACAATTTCATGGATGGGCTGAGGCCAGGTCAATTTTAGTTTGCCTTACACGAGATCGCAGGAAATGGCACTATTTTACTGTCGTGATGGTGTATATAGTTCAGTAAAATGTTCTTATTAAACTTCAATCTAAGTGTATGTTTAACTCTACTGCTGTACCGTACTACCCCTCATTATAATTATAAGTAAAGTATAAGGAAAAATGAAAAATAACTGATAATCTCAGGAAACAAATATACGCAGATGATACAGTAGCTCTTGTTCGTTTTTTCACGGAGTCTTAGACAAATCAGAGAGTTTTGATAAGAACAGGGATTTGCTGAGGCACCTATGAGTCTGCCTTTTACACAATAACACCACTGTGATAGATAAAACCTCCGCCTTTCGTAATCGTATACTATAAGTTGTTATCTGTGTAGGCCTACAACAGAGAGATGATAAATTTATGTATATTTTCATTTGATGTACACTTTTTTTATTATAGCAAGCTCAGAAAATTGGCACTGAAGACCCACAATTTAGTCGGCACTATAATATGAAAAAATCAAGATGTTGACTTCATAAAGAACACAAAACAGAAACCCATGTCAATCATTGATGGCAACACTATATCCAACGTGAGATCACTACAGTTCGTCACAATTTTCAAAGCTTAACAAATAAATGGAATTAATTTAGTATAACAAATAAATGTGTATAATTTGGCATTACATGGTCTGTAAATACGGCATAGCATGTCTGGGTGTCGAAGGGGACGGTTGAAACCAGTTTCCTTCCACTTTTCTGAATGAGTGGATTCGCTATGCATGTTATCCCACTTCCTCCACGCCCACACACACACATACACACAAACTCCTACTATTAATATTTTTCCGATATTCACTTCCAGTTCCGCAAGTAGGCATATGTTCACACTCTAAAAACGAAAGAGCGGGTAATTCCAAATAGAACATGAATCAGACCAATATTCCAACACATTTAAAACCGTCCACATATCGACCTCTGGACCTGGCTGCATATGGCCTATGTAATACCTCCGTATGCTAACACAGTTGCCATGACATCATGAGGATTCTTCGCAAGTACTATATTTATCCATACTAGGCATTTTCACTAGACCAGTAGGCATATTACTAATGGACATATAATGGACATATAATACAGAAGAAAAGATTAAAACAATGAAACAAATGGAGTACTTCACAGCAACGACTTCGTATATCCTCGATTCTAAAGACGAATGTACATATGTCCAGTGTATCCCTGATATTAGAGCAGCCATTGAACTTCTGATAGAAAAAATTAAAAAGGAAATTGCAGAGTTAGAATCTTTATCTGATTTCATTTTGAGTGATATAACAAGAGTTATTGTTGATGACGTCACGATTACTGAACATGAATAGTCTGGTGTTAATGTTAAGGGGATCGAAGCTAAATGTTGGACGTTTGATGGTATTACAAGCAGCTGAGACGGTAGCATCGCCATCAATGGCAGAACATCAGCTAACTACTCACATGTCACTGTCGTAAATATTAAATGAGAAATAAAACGACATGATCAGAGTAGAGCAGAAAAGAAATATCGTTTTCAACAATATCGTTCCTGTTGTTATTTATCATAGTTCAAAGTTATAACAAGTTTCTGTCCGCGTGAAATCTGTATTTATTGTGTTCGTAATGGATCATACACGAAGAAACACACAGCTGGCCAGCAGATTGGTTAGTATGTAGGATACCTAACAATCACATCATTGCTGGTACTGACAGCAGATATGTGTATATATTTGACGATCAGTTGAATTGCAATCACACTATAACACTGTCCCATCATGTGTCCATACGGCAGTGTGTTTTCTTGTTTCTTCAAGTAGCTGTTGTTTTTTCTTTGTCATGTCCTCTCGTATAACTATGTTGGTGCCTTTTAGCTTGCGGCGAGATGTGACGACATTTTGTTGAATTCCGTACGATGTGAATTATACAATGATGGGTCTGGGTTTCTTATGTGGTTGTTTTCGTCCGATTATGTGACATCTATCGAGGTCGGCTGACTTTATCTCAACTTCCAGTTTCTCCTTGGCTAAGACGAGGAAGATTTTTTCGGTGTCTTGGGAAGATTCCTCGCAGCCACATATGCGCAAACAATTTCTTCTCGAGTACTGTTCAAGGTTGTCAATGTCGGCATGGATGCGATATTGGTATTGTTCTATATGGGCTACCTGTTTCTGGATCGATATGAGGCAGTCCGTTTTAACCTTTAGTCTCCTTTAATTGCTTCACTTCTCCTTCGATGACTTCCAGCCGAAGCAGAAAAGGTTCAAGTTTAAGGTCGAATACGTTCTCCACACATTTCTGCAGACTGTTGTTAAATTCAACACTGCCAAATGCTTGTTGAATTATATCTGGTATGTCAAGCGTATCATTGACGTACTCCGGATGCCATGGTTGAAGCAATGTCGAATCGTTTGTATGAATGAAAAAGAGGCCCGGATGTGTAGCTTGGAAGCGTTGTTACAGTTATACTGCCTAGGCTATAGTAAAGGCATAACAATAGGCTAGTCTATAGTACAGTACACGATATGGAGTGTGTATGTAGCTCACCATTTAGACACATGAAGACTGCGATATTTGTTGATCATTTGTTGATCATTTTCGGTTTCTTGAGTAATTCTTTGTCGCAAAAGTGCAAGATGTATTATCACAATGACATTGTATCTCAGTACCTGTATGATAACTTTTACATAGTTACAAAATGTTACATATAGACACAGTTGGCTTCAGAACGCGTGGTGAATGATTGACCTCCGTGAACCAATGTTTTTCAAATTCAAAACCAGTATATTGTTGATGTAAAACCATTAAGTGGAAAGTAGAAGAAGGCAGATTTTAAATCGAGAACACTAAACAATTGAATGTTGGAATTGCCTATAGTGCGTAAAGTTTCATTGAGGAAAGGGAATTGAGGGAAAGGATGGAAACTACTGTTGTAAGTTATAACGTGTAAGGAAATTACGATTAATCGGCATGTCAGTTTGAGTATCACATATCGAATAACTCTCATCGTATTTCGATTTGCAATCCTGATATTGACATTGTGTCATTGGTTTGGTATTTGTAAACCCCGTCGTTATTGTGACCATTCATGAAGTCGTGTTTACTACGATGCACCACTTGTTCGATCGATTTACTCCGAATTTCCTGAGTAATATCGTGATAATATCGGCAAAATTAACGTGAGCAATAGCATCATACGGTTTTACAAAGAAACGTCTGTCTGTACGATTATGTAACAAAATGCGAGTTCGACCTTTGTGTACTCTGATCAACATAGCCGATGGACACATTTGTGATACAAGCTTGCAGTTGGACGTCTGATCCCGTGACCTCGCCGAATCATTAACGAATTATGAATAAATTACATTTGAATTTCGGCGCTTTACACACAATATAGGTACT
>WXZC020000428.1:0-12216 GCA_011317855.2 Paelopatides confundens
CCAATGTGTTTCTAAATTAATTTAATTTACAGTAGATTAGAACTTACATGTAGATAGCACACAACGTTGGGTGAATATTGGCAAATGATTGGCAAATGTTGACAAGCGTTGGCATTGGCAACATGTAATTGGGCCAACATTGGTTCAATGTTATATAGCCAATGGTTCAGCTTATTATATTCACCAAACAGTGGATATAAGTTGGACCAACCGCCTTCACACTATCACCCAAAATACGTCACATGCGTTTTGGCAATGTTGATACAACGTAATTCTGCTATCTGATGTTAGGTAATGAGCTAACTGTGATGGTTATGCTGATGACAATCAATTCTACATTATTCACAATGATACTGTAACTCAACATTTAGTAATTTTATTAAATACCAGTCAGACATTGATTGCTTGCGAATGCGTAATGGTTTCGGACGCAGACAAATGCCTACAGTGATAATTAATCGCGTTTATTTAAACTATGCGCATTAGCCAAAACCTTCAAACGCCATCATTTATCCACATGTAGCAACATCAATTTCAATTCAAAAGTGGGAGGAAAATCTAAATGGTATCTCAATCGAAGTATGTTTTTGTACTGCCTATAAAAGCAGTTAAGGATATCAAAATTCAACATTTTAAATTTCGGATACAGCATAGGTTCTTAGGTCTTAACCTTTTGTCTACATAACATTAAATTAATCGACACCGGCCTCGGGTGTGCTTTCTGCAACGTGAATGAAGAAACCAGTTTGACAATATATGTTTACATTGTTACCCTATAACTATTATTTGTTTTTAATACTATATGCAGTCCATGTTTAATAATAATAATAATATAAACTTTATTAAACCCACAGAGGGGAATTCAATACGGTCGCCACTTGTGCAGCGATTATAAAGTATATCCCATCGATAACTCAAACCGTTATGGGGTGTTTTACATCCAGACACCAACTGACCCCGCTCAGATGCCTTTAAAGCTGGGCGCTCTAACCACTAGGCCACATAGTCGGTGATGACATGTGATCAGTAAAAGTAAGATGTAGTATACTGATCACTGCTTATTAATGACATGTGACCAGTAAACATATGATGTAGTATAGTGATCACTACTTATCAATGACATGTGACCAGTAAACATAGGATGTAGTATAATGATCACTGCTTATCAACGACATATGATCAGTAAAAGTAAGATGTAGTATAGTGATCACTGCTTAGTAATGATATGTGATCAGTAAACATATGATATAGTATAATGATCACTGCTTAGTAATGACATGTGACCAGTAAACGTAAGATGTAGTATAGTGATCACTGCTTATTAATGGCATGTGACCAGTAAACATAGGATGTAGTATAATGATCACTGCTTATCAAAGACATGTGATCAGTAAAAGTAAAATGTATTATAGTGATCACTGCTTATTAGTGACATGTGACCAGTAAAAATAGGATGTAGTATAATGATCACTGCTTATGACCAGTAAAAGTAAGATGTATAATGTATAATGATCACTGCTTATTAATGAATGTGACTATTTACGAGCATCTATACTTACACTTGGCAATATCTAAATCCATTGGTTCATATCATCTCAATTCTGAGATTGTGCAGAATGGGCCGCCCGTGCGGCCGCACATGCGCAGTCATCATTTGGTTTCCGAAAAGGAGTCGAGAGTGCAGCAGCGCCGACTCATAGAAACCTGCTTTCTTGCTAGCGTCTCCTGGCCGAAGAACGGACACGCATGCCCTAGCTAGAAGAGGACGTATGTCTCCTATGAGAACGTAACAGAATATTTGGGCGGGTTCCCGCTAATGCGACAAGAAGTGTAGGCCCTGCTCCTGCGTTTCCCGAAGTAAATTGGGCAACGTGGAAAGCAGGGCACGGTTGCGCGCATCCCACCGCCACGGGGTGGGTGACGGGAATGCGGCCCAGGGTAAGTTCATATGCTCGTAAATACCCAAACCAGTAGATTTTGAGTCGTTTACATCGCCTAACTATACTTACCCTGGTCAATATTTAAATGTAGAATGGCACCGTTAAAGTGGCGGGCGGCCAGACCGCTGGAAAGGGCGCGCCATGGCAGCTCTGCCGAAGGCCGCATAGTTCACGAGAGTGTCCGAGAGGGAGCCGCCGACGAAAGTAAAGGGTGTCCTCCAGGCTGCCGCTTTCAAAATACGAGAATGGGCACGCCTGCGAAATTAGCCCAAGACGCAGATTGCCCCGGGCCAGGTGTGCATGTGGCCTACCATGAGCATGCGGTGAGAACACTTAGGACAGCCATCACAAAACGGTGCCCTTGAAAGTTGAAGGGGGAGAAAAACATCTAATCTCGGGGATGAGAACCAGGAATGGAGTCGAGGTCTGGCTTTATTATGCAGTAACTCGGGGTCCGGAACCAACCCGACCCCATGTGGCTTGAAACCCGTGGCCCGGCTTCACCGAAGGGCTTGAAGGCGGCCCAACTTCTGTCTGAAGCCGCCGCTACAAGAAAGAATAGTGTGAGCCAAGTCCGGCAATCCAGCAAGGGGGCCGCGCCATAGGTTCGAAGGGGGACGCTCGATCGTCTCACGAACTGCGGTCATGGACCAGGAGGGTCCGTGAACCGGGCAGCTAAAGGATAAGGCCCTAAACAGGTGCGCCTAGATAAGATCAATCTGGGAAGCATCGGTGGATCGCGCCGATAGCTGACCGGTGAAACCTGACGGTGCTAACCTGCCTACACTCGACAAAGAGGGCCTTCTGGAAGGAGGAGACCTTGGCTATATACACATTACTGGGCGTAGCTACGTTCTCTGTGCACTGACTGAATCCTGGTAACGTAACTGAGAAACGTACAGGAGCTCGGAAGGAGTGACTCCTCGACCCGGTCGCTACGAGGCAGCGTTTGCACGAAGTCCGTGTGATCGGAGGGAACACCTGGCAACCTCTATGCAGGGCGAAGAAGGCTCTGAGCCAGGGGAGGCATCACCTGGCCACATGACCAGGGGAGACTGGGCCGTCCGAGAACAACCTGTGGTGGTCCACTGCGAGATGGGGAAGAGGGAACTATGGATGGCGCGGTCAGAGTGGGACAATAATGGAATGCGCATCCTCGACACTCTGACCTTGAGGAGCACCTTGTGAAACCTCCTGAACGGCGGGGCGCGCAAGCAGAAGGTTGACAACCTGGCCCTGCTCGCGGTGCCGAACAGGCATACTAGTGGCATGTGGAGGTTGGAACAGCCATCTAGTCCAGCTCCTGGCCCATGGTCCCTGGAACGCGCTCACCAGCGCGTTGTCCTTACCAGTAATAGGGGATGCCATGAAGAGAAAGTCGTGCTGTCAGCACCACATCAGGGGGAACACGCTACGTGATAGACTTGGGGATTGAGTCCCACCACCCTGTCGGTTGATGTAAAAATTGTCAGGAACTTGCCATGCGCTACGTCTGTCAGAGCTTGATGGCCCTCGCCACTACCTCCAGCTCCAGCACGATTGCGCGCTGGCTTTCCCCTGCTGAGACCACTTTCATGAGAGGGTGCCACTTTGCTGAAAGTGCGCCAGCTCGTGAAGGAAACGTCGGTGGTAACAGAGCTGGTCTGTGAACTGGCTAGCCGCTGAGCCCGACCACTACAAGTGCGGTTGGAGGATCTCTGTCCCGGGACGAGAACAGAAGCGTCCCCTGTGTAGGGCCTGAAGTGCGCGAGCTGGTGAAACTGGAGGGGCGCAAGCGCAAACGGCAAGGCGGGTCGACGTCGACTAGGCTTGCCACTAGTCCGGAACCTACAGTCACTGCGTGCTGGAACGGCGTTCCGGACCCCCCCCCCCTTTTGTCCTTCCCTGGGTGGGGCAGGAAGAAGGTAGGCCGAAACACCGGGCCCTCGTCCGGGGATGTCCTTCTTACCACACCCCAGAGGAGAAGCAGGGAAGCTCAAGCATATGGGCCTCCCTCTGCTCCGGGCTCCCTGCGTCCTCCTGGCGGAGCTGTCCCACCTGGACGAAGCTTCCCGTGAAGCGCGGCTCTGTCGTGATAACTTGCCGGGCGCTTAGTAGAAGGACGACACCTCTGAACCCGAGGGTTATGTCGAGCCTGAGAGGCAGGGGCCGGTTCCGATGTCGGACCGAAGGAGGTATGGGTCGCCTCCTGGTGCCGCTTGGCCTATTCTGAAAACTGGTCAAACCGACCGATGAAGAGGGGAATCGGCGACTGGAGGTTATGTGCCCCACGCTTTACAGATCGAACTCTGAGCCGCCCGCTTTAGTGCGAGGCCGGTACCTGATTCGGTTCGTTTCGAGATTCCTCGAGAAACGTCATGACCTAAAAGCCAACTTCGGGTTCTACCAGCTAGGTAGATACCCCTTCACAAACCATGGGTTGCTCTCGTATTATGCCATCCCACATTCGTCTTAAGCCCATGGCCTCGAGTCGAGTCCTTCCCTGAGATCCCACAATGGGGTGGGCTCTCGCTCTCCTGCTGCGCGTTCGCATGGCTCGCGCTAGAGCAAGCAACGTTCAGCCCTAGCGCGGATGCAAATCCTAGACAAGACCCGCACGGTGCCGCTCTAGACCACGAGCGGCACGCGGGGAACTACGTGTGGGTCCCACTCCCGTACCTATTTTGAACGAAAATAGAGAGAGGGTCCACACCGAGAGAGTTATACGAGGCAGGGGACCTAAGGTTGAAACATGCTACTACTAGGACGTGCATAACTACTAGGAAGAGGCGTAGTCGCACTATGTATAGTACAGCAAGCTTTAAGTGATACTTTAAGGAACTAGCACAAAAACAAAGCCTAAGTCAAGAACTGACCACCCTATTAAGGGCTAATATAAGTGAGGGTAACCAGAGGGAGGGGCAAGGGGACACGCCAAGGCCCTATGAGAACAAATCCACTAGCTACCGCCAAGCACACGGAAAAACCATTGTGGGAAATCGCTACAGGAAAAACCTTTTTTTTGTCTTTTCCTTGGGCTGCAATATACGTTAGTTTACCTTTCCTGGGGAAACACGTATGTATGTATGGTTATGTATGGCTAATACGTCCCAAAAAATCGTATAGCGAAGCGTATGTTAACCTATTGACTTATACTTAAGCGTATATACGTCTGTTTACCTCCATTGTGGGGCAAAACACACAATGAACAGTCTAACTGACCTAGTGTGTATGCCATCCGCCTAGGCTAACCCACCCTAAAGCTTCGTATAGCGAATCCTAGGTTAATTTTAATAACAAGGATACTCAAGTTTGTGGGCGCAGAAGAGTCGAGATCCACTTCAAAACTGCCAGGAAACATGGTACTCCGTAGGATTCCGAGAGAAATATTCAGAATTACGGTGAAAATCCAAGTTGAACACAGAGTAGAGAGAGAGAGAGAAGATCGAAATCGCGTTATACACGATAATCTGGATTAATCTGAATGATGACTACATATTTTCGGCGCGACCCAATCTGCACAAATTAACGCTAATGGGGTACCTCCATTAGAATTGAGATAAGATGAATCAATGCATTTATATGTTGACCAGGGTAAGTATAGTTAGGCGATGTTAATGCATGTATGAGAGGGTTGTAATGGGAAATTGGTGTTCTAAGACATGTATTTTGGAAAGACTTCCCTTACTTACTATTTGATGCAATTATATTATACAGGTCAAACTACAAAAGAGTTATATATACCAGGGATGTAGGAAGGATTCAAAGAATGAGAGTACAACTTTTGAAGGGTACTTCCAAATATCATGGTGGAGCGTGTGATGGTTGTGATGGATTCTATAATGGTTTAGGGGCCAACTTGTCCGAACATACGTCCTATGTGTCATATGGTGATGGTGGTGTATGTGTGTATGTATATATATATGTGTGTATATGGGTGGCAGGGTGGTGTGACACCACATGTTAAGTATTTTAAAAAGAGGATATGGGCATAGGAGGTGAAGTACTGTAAAATACACCTCAATGTTGTAGAAGCAGGATGCGCGATATTGTACAGATTGAATAAAATTGTACTCATGTGTGTCTATTACGGTGACAATTGCGTCAATAGTCGATCAAGTTTGTTGAAGGGGCCCAACTACTGTACTACGACTGTTGATTATCTAGGGAAATGGGCCCCTTAGGACTTTGGGATATTGTCCATCATAACACATAGCAATATTAAAGAAACAACTATTTAACAATTTTGAGGCGGTGTCATGGATTGACCCAGGTTCAGTTTGTTTGAAACAATAATGTATACATAAATGATCATCATCATCATCATGTCCGATTAACGTCTCATTGTCCATGCTGTGCACGTGTTCGATGGGGTTTTCTTAAAAGCTTCCTCCACTTTGATATGCCATGGACAAGATCTTCATGCAGGCATTTTGACCTAAGAGCGCCTTCTTTACAACATTATCCCACGTTATTCGCTGCTTACATATTGTTCTCTACCCTACCACGTTTATATTAGTAATTTACCCAGCTATCGTTTTCTTATCTAACAATGTGTACATAATATCTTAGCCTACCTCTCTGTACATAAAATATTATACTCTTAATGCCCAGTCGTGCCCTCATCACAGCGGAAGATCTTGTATTCTTAAATTTCGTTCCACATATCCAGCAACCCATCATCATGTCATTTCATTCTAGTCTCCCTAAGTATTCTTCTTAAATAGCCCAAGTTTCACTACTATATACCATAACACTCAGTACATGACATAAACAACTTTACCCAAATCTCTAGAAGAAACCATATGGAGGAGTTCCCCGAACTAGTTAAGGAGATGTCCAATTTGTCATGGAATGATACTTATAAGTTCAGTTTATTGAATAAAGGAATAATTTTGAATTCTCTAAAGGTCAAATGTCATTTGAAGTCAACGAAGTTCACGGTATTTCATAGTGCAGCTTGGCCAAACTTCATATGTGTTATGTAATGTTAGCTTATTGAATACAACAACCATATTGTTTTTTTTCTGGAGGTCATATCAGGTCATAGTCTGGAAACTTTGTAAAACAAGATAACCAAAATGATGTAGCTCTGTCAAACATCATATTTAGTAAGAAGGATCAGATTATTCAACAGAAGGACCTATGTTTTGTTTTAGGTCAAATGTCATTTGAGGTTAACAGAGGTCAGTCTGAAAATTGTGTAAACACAATAATTAAAAAAGTACAGCTTAGTCAAATTTCATAGTTAGGATGTCGCTTCACCTTAGTGAGTACAAAACCCTAGTTGTTGTTGACGGGTGGCCAATGGTCAGGTAAAGTTAACAGAGGTAAAAGTCTGAAAATTTTGTAACATGGTATCCCGAGAAGTTAAGCTTGGCTAAACTTCATATTTAGTCGGTAGGTTCAGCTTATTCAATACAAGAACTCTAAATTTTGTGGGTGTTAACTATCATTTGAGATCAAAAGAGGTCAAAGTCTGAACATAGTTTAAGCAGGATAACTAACAACGTACTGCTTATTCAAACTTTAGTCCATTTACAACTTTATTCCTGTCCATGAGAGGATATTCTGAACCTGTTACTGACACATTAACTGGTGTTACCTTTTTCTACGGCAAAACCAACTCCCACTGTGGTGTGTATTATATTGTTCCAAAGGATCATGTTCGTGTCTCATTTTATTCATCGCTACTTTTCGTCTCTTTTTTCCCCTTCCCTGCTCCTCTACCCTTTGCTCCTTCTTTATTCATCTGCTCTCTCTCCGCTTTCCTTAATGGAGTCCTTGTCTGATAATATTGTATTGTTTCCTTTTAATGACCTTACAGATAATCAAATTAATCTTTTATAATAATACTATTGTCATTTATCTGCGCTATACACTATGCTATGCTACTGAATATCATTGTAATGATAGATCTTTTGAAAAAGCTGTAAACGAAAATGATGTATCTAGCACTGTTTCAAGCAATTATTACAATGAATCCGATTTTACAGTACAGTGAGTGGCAAAAATATTCGTCTTTCAATTATTCACCTTAATATTTGAAGCCTTCCTAAAACATTTAAATATTGTTGCATATATTAATAACATAGACAATACGTTTGATGTCATACTTGTATCTGACATAGGACACAGTAATGTATATCATTTAAATAGAATCTTGTCAGGTTATGATCTTGAATTTATTCCATCCTCATCAATTTGTTGCGGGGTTGGTATTTTCTACAAAATATTATTTAGTGAGCATTACGTAAAAAAAGGTTATCTCGTCAAATATGCCTTGTTCCTGTTCACACTGTCAAATTGAATATCTGGTTCGGTTTGAGTAATGGTAAAAGTGTATTTGTGTTTATGCATGTTATCGCCACTCAATATTTTGTAACAATTTTATTCCTACAATCACCTTACCTACCAGATTAGGTCACTCTAGTGCAACACTTATTAACAATATTTTTGTCAGACTCCATTATAAGCTTCTTGATAACAAATTGCTATATGGTAACTTATTCACATACGTGAGTGGTCATCTTGCTAGTTGTTGCATTATAGATGGTTCCAGAATTCTAACCAATGTAGACATACCTCTCATTAGAGCGTACGTACTTTCAATATCAACATTCAGTCAATGGAAAAATGTTTATTATAATAACTTAGCTGACATTGTGCAATCTCAACAAAATGTTCACTTCCCTCTATAGATAGAATATCGCGAACAAAATGTAATGAAAAACCTTGGATTACACCTGGGATTATGAACTATATATCTCTAGTAAGAATATTCTCTATTGTACATAAGTTATCAAGCATAATGCTTTATTTAAAGCTGAATTAGCTTCGTATCGTTGCATTTTAAAACGCATCCTTACATATACACAACATACGTATTACACAAACAGTCTGACCTATAAACAAAATTATTCTAAACAAGCATGGCCAGTTATCAACAAACGTATTAAAGGAAGAAAACAAATTCGATCTCCATATGTAACTTCCATTTCCTACAATGGTTCTATTTACTCACGATATTGCAAATGCTTTCAACAAATATTTGTCATCTATAAGTTGTACACTTAGTCAAATATGTATTATTATGTTAGTCTATTATATAAGTATTTGGGAAATTTTGTATCTGATACTATATTCCTTTCACCTGTTTCCACAGGAGAAATATTTAAGCACATTAACTCACTTAAGCCAAATAAAGCCCCGGGTATAGACGGAATTCCTGCCAAGCTCACATCTTTAATAATGTATTTCATAGTGGAATCTACCCTAATGCTCTAAAGGTCACCAAATTTATTCATCTGCTAACAAAGATGACTCTACTCTCCTTGAAAACTATAGGCATTTAAGCTTGATATCGTGCTTCAACAAACTCTTAGAGAGGGTATTATTGAAAAAAGACTCTTATAAAAAATAAAAATAAATGTTTTACCGTTTTCAATTTGGATTTAGAGAGGACCACTCAACAACTCACACACTCTGGGGAAACTGTTAATACTATTCGCTCTCCTATTGATATTGGTAATAATGTGTTAGGATCATATATTGACCTCAAGAAAGCATTCGATACTGTCGACCACTGTATCATTTTACAGAAATTGCTATGGTATTTGTGGTACAACATACAATTTTGTATCTACCTATTTACATAACAGAAAACAATGTGTATATATAAATGGTACTTATTCTAATTACGTAAATTGCTCTTCTTAATGTATGTCTATGACATTCATAATGCGGTACACGGTGTTTCTACTCGTCTATTTGCAGACGGTATCAACGGTTTTTCTATAATGACTGCGAACAGTTAGTTATTAAGGATACTAATGATAAAATTCACTCATGCTGTACTACTTTCATTTTTAATGGGTCTACAATCACCAAATCGTTTAACACGAGGTATTTGGGACTAATAATCGATGATAGGCTTTCCTGGGTGAGTATATCATTATTTGGTTAAGTATATTGGCATATTGTTTATCAGCTAAATGTATTATTCGTAAATGTATTTACTCTAAGCTAATGTACTGTCAATGAACTGTATGGTACAGCTAAAAGATCATACGTAAAACCGCTTCAAATCCTACAAAATAGAGTACTTACTGTATGTGTTGTTTTGTTTACAACCATTGTAACAATATGTTACCCAATGCCATATCTGAAGATATCAGAAATTTAAGTGTTTCCAATTATCCCATCATTACTCGTTATAAGAATTGTTTTAGAATAAGCCATCACAATTCACTTCTTAATTTGCTTCTTAATAACTACTACTTCAACTTGTGGCAGCCACTTTCTTCTTCGGTTAAATCTGCTAAGTCCCTAAATTAGTTTCAAAGTAAACTCAAAACTGAACTTGCTAACAGGTATGTGTAACCCAGCTGGTATTATGTTATTCCATCTCAGATCACTATATCATCTTCTTTCTCTTTTCTCTCATCTTTTCTCTTCTTCTATCTCGGCTTTTCTTGTTCTTTTTCTGTACATATATAATTTAGTGTATCTCAATTTTTTTTGTAGGCTTGCATGGTCACTAGCTATGTACTTGATCACAACTGTATTTATGTGTTTGTTGGATTATACGCGTAGCCCCCTTTAAAAGTCGTTACATAAAATAAACATCATGGACACTTACAATAAATTCATAACATATTTACCTTGGCCTGGCTTATTTTTCATACTATTCAGGGCTGGTTGACATTACCTGTTAAGGTTACCAGCTGTTTATATACCTTTTGAGCAGGACTAAGAAATACAACCATAACGTTCATAACAATCTGTCTCTGTTGACTGATCACTGTTGACCGGCTGAGTTCGTTGACACTGTTGGGAAATGGGAATATAGTTATTTTTAGGTATGAGACATAATGCATTATGCGTTGGGGAGAGGGAAGGGAGGGGACACACACACTGTGGAAACTTCACAGATTTGTAATGCAATGGTTGTGTAATGATGCGTTGAAAGGTTACTCTTTACAAAAGTATCTTGTAAAGATTTAATTTTACACACGATACCCATGCATGCAAGTTTTTGTTCATTGTAAAGGCTTTCAATGAACACTCTATATAGTTGACATGTGATTACCTCTGACGACAAATTAGATGCGTTAATTGTTTTATTTCTGTACAACATTTTGCATATTTCTAACTTCGGGGTTTCAATGGTTGGAGAGGCTTTGTTGATTATTAAATAGTTAGTTTATACTCGATTGCAGTGCTTACTTAGTGAATATGGTTGAAAGTGTAATACGGGTATATTTTTATTTTAGTATTGAACCCTCATGTAGTATAGCTAGAAAGCAATCACAATAAGCCCAGCAACAAACACCAACCTAAAGTAGGGCGCTGTTTCAACTTAAGCTTACCAGTGAGTTTGATATAGGGAAAATGTAAGTTTATAACATTGCACAGCTTTGAAAAAACAACTATAGGAGTATAGATATATATTGACCTGACCGGTATACATGTGGGATAAGTATAATTAGTTGAGCAGGACAATACAAATAACAAACAAACATTAACTATACTGTTGTTTATTGAGTCTAATCTTAAAGGGACCGTCCGGGCATAGGAAGTTAAAAGAAAACACAAATAACATCAAATAAATTAAGCTCCTTTTTTAGGGGTCAGCTGGCTGAGTGCGATATTTTAAATCACACCACACTTCCGATGAGAGACATCGCAATCAGCTGATGAGTGAGGGAACTTTGCTACACTTACACTAAACCATTCAGTTGCGTAAGATACCGTGACTCGTAGGAATTGTTACAGCTGCCTAATGGTATTAAGTCATGTCAGCACCCGGAAAGGTCTTCCGCATATTTAGATTACAAAAGGTGACACATATCGCTGACTATGTATAACTTTCCGACAACAAATGTGATCACATATGGGTCAGTATACTGTAACAATTAACAACTAACATACCTTGTACGTAGCCTGCGTATACCTCGTTAACATGATTACATGGTTTGTATGTAGTCTCAGCGATATAACCGCTGTCGGTAAATCATTTCACAAAATTGTGAGTTTTTGCTGCGTGACTGGTTGCTCCAATCGAAGTTATCGCGAGGAGGGCCAGCCTTTTCTTAAACAACGAATGTGATCGAAAGGTCACTACCCGAATGTTGTACATTTGCTCGTAATAGTAGGTAGGCTACTACTATACCGACTGTGTGGCCTAGTGGTTAGAGAATCCGCCTTACAGCCGGGAGGCTGAGAGTTCGACTCCTGACCGAGTCATGCCAAAGACTTTAACATGGTACCTATACTCTCGTCTTGCTTTGTGCTC
>WXZC020000429.1:0-12203 GCA_011317855.2 Paelopatides confundens
ATATCATCGATAATTACTCTGAGGTAGTACTCGCACACGACAGGTGGTACTCACAGGAGAAGTACTAGTACATCAGGAAGTATGCACACGGTAGGTATTACTTACAAGAGAAGTACTCGCGTGGCAGGTATAGTACTCACAAATAGAGCTAGGTAGAACTCACACTGCGGGTAGTACTCTCGTGACAGGTCGTATAACGACTGTTTGTCGGGTATATATAACCTGTGACATATACAAAATGTAATAAGTGTTTTATTTATTTCAATAGCATTTTTGTTTCTGTATTTAGTGGGGAGGGTCTGGTATCCCACCCCCCAAGCTACTGATAAATATGACTAAAGTGCATGAGAATGGGAATATTTAATGGTTTTAACTGCACTTTTACAACCAAAAAAGTTGTATATAATTCTATAGAAACCATTTCTATAGATTTGCTACAACATTGAATTCCATAGAATAATAGTAGAGATCTTACACATATTATAATTGTTTATAACTCATTGAATATGTACAGTACAGTATGAGTTACCCTGAATAACACTAGAGTATATGTCCATAAATTAAAGATTGTGCTTAATTGTTGTGTCAATTGTTTTAGTTATACACTGGAAATTGTATAGAAATTTAAAAGGGATTCAGCTAATGAAAATATATACCTCCAACCTGATTCTTGAAATACACTGAAATACACTGCACACATGGCTCTAATGTATGGAGTGAAATACCATATTTATAGAAATTATGCCAACATTGTCTGTCACTCCATACATTATATGCATGTGTGTAGTTTTGTTTCTATTATACGGTGCCATTTTGCTTGACTTGTCATGCTGCTGAAAGCAATATACTATATTTGTTAAGATTGCTGGTCAGAACATTTTGAGGCCAGAGAGAAGTTCCAGAAAGACACATATTATAGACATTTTATAGATATTCTACAGAAAGCTAATATAAATTCTATAAAATATGTTATATAAATTCTATAGAAAAAATACATTCTAGAGAATATTTATAGAAAATTGTATACAATTCTCGTAAGGTTAATACGACTATTTTGGTACATGATTCGTTATGGCTATGAAATAAGAACAAGGTTCGTCACCGCCATTGTGTTTTCATTTTCTCCGTCATATCTGTTATCAGTTTGAGTGTAACAGGAAATGCACATGGGTACTAAAAGACTAGCATAGATGCCTAAAGGGAGATGGACTATATAGGAACTAATAAAAGAGAAACATCTGTGAGGAGAAATTCAGGACAACGGGGCAACTATTGATAATTAACAACTTGACCCGGCCTGACGAAATCCTACGAAAATGACTACGTTTAAATATGCCTACAATGGAGACTTTACCGTTGTCATAAACAATTATTTAAAGCAGACCTATTGTACAGTAGTGGATGTTGTTGTTTACCTCCGAGTGACGATAGCACAGTACTGTAGCTTCGATACTCGGAAAAGAACTTTGTGGCATATATTGTATGTTATTAGTACCGAGTGAGGAGTTGGTTACGGTACATATGCTCAGTACATTGCAAGCAATTTATAACCAACATAATTCCAGGATTGAGGGATGACAACTGGGAAAGTCGCAAAGCTGTGTTCAAAACGATGCCCAGTAGGGCGAGACAGAAATGTTAATTTTTAGCCAAATCAGTTAGAGCCATGTCGATTAAATATGCACATGGAATTATTGATACTGTCTTCCGTGAGGAGTTTAGTTATGATATCTATTTACAGCACTTCCAAGTAAGGATTGTTGCTGTAATCCCTACAAAAGAGTTCTGTGTGACAGACTGTTGATTAGTACTTCCCAGTGAGGATTTTACTGTGATACAGTATATATTCAAACATTATTTGCGGCAGGGACTAGTGGATGTTGCTGAACATTTACTTATTAGGACTTTTCGGGATACTTTTACAATATTTATTAATGGCAGAGAGTGGATGCTGTTTACCGCTGCAGCAGGATTTGACTGTGATATATACAGTTAATGTATTCATGACAATGTGAATGTTATTGCTTTCTATACTTCAGTGAGGATATTTACCGTGATAATTTTACATGTTTTTGGATATATAGCACTAGTTGAAGATATTCATCATGATTATTATAGAATTGAAGAACATAACGAAACAATTCCTGCTGTATATGATACACGTTACATCACGGTAATGTATACATTACATATTGTACATACCTGCATACAAATTATGCTGATGACAGTATAAAGGGTAAAATAAAGGGAAATATATTGTGACTTGCAAAACCAGTTGGCAACTACGGTATATGTAAATAAGTAGCAGTAGTAACCATATATAGCACATATATGTTTGAACAATATTTTTAAAGGAATGCCAATGTGTTACTCTGTGTTAGTAAACAAATCTAAGGATATTGGTTTTTATCTTTTTTATTGTCGTTGCGCTAATTGCTTCAAGGGGACCCACCATTTTAAGGGAAAAGATAATGTAATTGTGATAATGTAATTTGACACTACTGTACCTGTAAATGCTGGAAAGAAAGGATTTTATATTAAAATTAGTATCGGTGAGTGATGAGTGATTATAATGATCCTCCAAGTAGTATAGTACTTTAATGTAATGACTTGTTTGCAGAATGACCTATTTCATGAATGCAAATAATAGACATATAATATAGCCAGGTATGCACATACCAAAATGGGAGCATCAATATGTCCAAAAAAATGTTGATCTTTTTTGGGAAGTTAAAATTACTATTTTTCATGATTGCTTTTAAAGTATGGAGGTGATGCAGAAATCAAAATATTTGTACAGTGCGTGACCTATATAGAAACTAACCTATGCAGTTTGCATTATGTTTTAAATTTACAGCATAGATATTCATTTTCCACCACCCCCTAATAAAGCCAACAATGCATATTATTTCCCACATCCTAAACCACAGGATTTTATTTCCAGTACGATACTTCTTTCCACATCCAGAACCCACAGGATTTTAATTCCCATAGGATAATATTTCCCACATATCAAACCCATAGGATATTATTTCCCACATTCAAAACCCATATGATTTTATTTCCTATATGATATTATTTCCCACATCCAAAACCCACAGGATTTTATTTCCTATGGGATATTATTTCCCACATCCAAAACCCACAGAGTTGCATTTCCTATAATATATTATTTCCCACATCTATAACGCATAGGACTTTTATTTCCCGCATACATTTCCCCGTATCAGGTGGACGTGCTGTTAGATTACACATGTGACTATAACACGTGCTAATACTGTGAGTAGACTAATACATCAGATAATCACATTATATGTGGATCAGAGGTTGACCTTCACTCTCAATGATGGTACGTATCAGATGGGCGTGTTGTTATATTACACATGTGACTGTAACATGTGCTAGTACTGTCAGTAGACTAATACATCAGATAATCACATTATATGTGGATCAGAGGTTGACCTTCACTCTCAATGATGGTCTGTATCAGGTGGGCGTGCTGTTAGATTACACATGTGACTGTAACATGTGCTAATACTGTGATTAGACTAATACATCAGATAATCACATTATATGTGGATCAGAGGTTGACCTTCATTCTCAATGATGGTATGTATCAGGTGGGCGTGCTGTTAGATTACACATGTGACTGTAACATGTGCTAGTACTGTGGTAATACTGCAAGTAACTGCTAATTCAGCTTACCACAATACATGTGGATCAGAGATTGACCTTCACTCCTGTCGATGACAGTGTGGTGGTCCCTTTTGGACAATTACTGACAACACTGTGTCGAGTTCTCTGAGATGCAATATTTCCCTCATTTGTTTGTTTGAGGTTGTTGTTATAAATTATAATGTTAAAACATAAAAGTTCTGTCAAGGGAAATCATTGTAACCAGATTTCTTAATTTATTAGTTGCAGGTTAACATTGGTTGGATTGAAAATATGAAGCCTTATTTTGATTAATTACAACATTAGTTCCTATAGTCAACACATATTACAAACTACTTCCAAACCTGAATAAGATGGTTGAAAGCAGCTGACTGTTTGTAACAAAACCTCTCTCACCACACACATAGAGTTGAGCACAACACATACATTTAATTGAAGATGACTGTGTTTGACATAACATATATCACCATACACACACGTGAGCACGCACAACACATACAATTACTTCCAGCTGACTGTGGTCGACATAGCCTCTCTTACCACACTCATACACTTGAGCACAACACACACATTTATTTGCAGTTGGCTGTGTTTGACATAATATATCTCCCCATAGACATACACTCGGGCACAACATATACAGTTACTTGCCAATAATTTAAAAAGGGACCTACTGCTGTACTGCTGGGTGATCATTGTTAAAGTATCAGAGTGGGGCCAGTTGTATATATGGCAGCTTAGCGTCGTAAAATAACTGAAACTAACTGAAACTAACTAACGGGCTGCGATTGACATAACATGTCTCACAATGCACATACACGTGAGCACAATATATACAGTTACTTGCAGCTCACTGCGTTTGCCATAACATATCTTGCCATGCATATGTACAATTGAGTACAACACATATTGTTACTTGCAGCTGACTGTTTTGTAACATAACATCTCTCACCATGCACATATGCACTTGAGCACTTGAGCACACTGTTCATTTGTGGGTCTATGAGTGGGGCGGTTATCTGTATGCTTCGTTTGGCACTACTTCATTTTGTTGTATGGTGGTTCGGTGGTCCTGGTTTCCCCTCGTCAGGATGGCCGTGTCATTAGGGTGGAGAGAGATTTATTTAGGCCATCAAAGTTATTCATAAAAAGTTTGTCAGATACTACGCAGGGGTTTGGTCTAATCTACAGCGCACACCTGAAATACATCCCAGCAGGTTCAATTCACTCCATCTAACTCATGGACCAAACTCTTTCAATACAAAGTAGCACACCAGTATATAATAAAACAATGCAAACGGACATAATATCAGGCTGTGGAAGCGTCGTCACTACCTCATTGAATTGCTCCCCAGCCGGTTGAATTCACCTCATCTAACACATCGACCAAACTTTGTGAAAACAAAGTAGCAAACCAATACACTATAAGAAAGAGAAAACCTAAAAATATCAGGTGGGAAGGCTTTATCAGCCACCGAACCCTCTGGGGTCACTTAGGTCTCATGACTCGGGATACCCTGACATTTTTGCCCCACTAAATTATATGATTGCCTCGATATCAAGTTAAACATTTTTCGACAATACCGCAACTTTCAAAATCAGAACCTCGTGGAGAAAAACAATTACCTATCTGCAAAATAGTGCCATATAGCATAGGCTATAACGTATAATATGGTGCCAGACAACCATAAGAACAAAATTAACAACAAATTGAAACAGCAGATTGAGATAAAGGACCCCCGTAATCCCGTCTATAAACTGGACGAAAGCTGAATCTACCAGATAGGTTAGATGGAACATCGCCCGACCTACCAGACGAGACACTGTTTCCGGCAAGTCTGAGACCATACACGCCAACGAAATTATGTATGTGACGGTACAACAACCCCACATCCCAATGGTTTATATTTTGTTCACAAATTGTTCTTCGGTAAAGAAATTAACAAGACAATTCTGGAGAGTTGTTGACCTAGAAAAACGATTTAAATATTTGAGAAAATGTATGTATTTAACACTTCAAATAAAATAAAATAAATAGATCTTTATCTTGCTATAAGTCAGTGTTCATTCAAGATCATCACACATATATGCTTTCAAATGAGCTACGAAGGTATCACTAAAATTCACGGCTTTATAAAAATGATGTCATAGTGATCAAATTTGTTGTAAGAATATTTTCTTCCTGTATTTAAAAAAATGATTTGTAAGTTAAAGAAAAACAAATATATTGTCAGCCCAATTAATCACCATGACGATATCACTCTTCTTGCTGAACAGTTTCAGAGAATACCTCATACAAGTCCAACAAACTCGCCATCAAACATTCTGTTATGATATAATTTCTCACCTACTTATGTATTATGTAGAAAATATTTTTAAACAACTTACAAGGAGAGGTTGGTGCTGGTGTTGGGTTGGTTGCTGTTTGAGTTGCGCTCTGATGATAGGTCACGATATTCTTTGTAAAACTGCCGGTTACTCTTTGTGTTATTTGGGTCTGCATCATCGTAGGGACTACAGTAGTCATCACCATTAACATAATTGCACGAATTTGTGGAAGCTGCATTTTGCAATTTTGACCGTTATCGTATTGTAGTATATACGTCTATAGAACAAATCAGAGAACCAAGAGACTTAGTGATTCCTTGGCAATTTGTTTGGGTTAACCTAGGACAGGTGAGTTAATGCTTTCCCCATTGTCGTTTTAATTCACCAACAAGGTTCTTTCTCTGACTAGAACTGCATACATAGTTTGGTCAAGCTTTTCCTTCGAGTTAATGTGTCCATAAGTTTTTTATACTGACCTATGTTGATCTTTGATCTCCGCAAAACAAAACACAATAGGGTTCCTTAAGTCACAATGTTAAACAACCTACATACCAAGTATGGAGTTAGGCGAAGTTGTACTTTTTAGTTATTGTATTTACAGGGTTTTCAGACTTTGACCTCTGACCTCAAATGGCCTTCACAAAAAGAAATGATTCTTCCCCTAAACAAAATTTCACACGTCATACCACATATGAAAATCTTCACATATGGAATGACGTGGGATTTTGGGCGGTTCACATATGAAATATCCCCAAGTGAGATTTATTTCACATATGAAGAATCCTCACGTGAGATTTATTCACATGAGATTTATTTCACCACATGAGACTTATTTCACATATGAAATATCCCCACGTGAGATTTATTTCAGAAGTATCTCAACATTTTCGTTCTTCATTTGACTCTGATGTCTCCATGACTTAGTTGATATGTCACAACTTCATTCTCTTGTTCATCCATGTTGTGTTTTCCATTGTCAAACTCGTTTCTCTAATTACTGTTCTTATCTCACCAACAAGTCAACAAATTCCAAGGCCAACCTATATACCAAGAAGGAGTTTGGACAAGTCATTGTTTACATAACATTTTGGGGGTTTTCAGCTTTTGACCTCCGTTGACCTTTCCCTTCCACATAAATCAATATTGTTCTTGTACTCACCAAGGTCGACTTACATACGAATAATAAAGTTAGCCAAGCTGTACTGTTTGAGTTGTCGTGATACACTCAGTCCCAATTGCAACTCCCTGATTTGGTTATGCACAGGCGTAGATGCACTAAATATTGACACCATGCATGGGTATAACAATCACTGTTCATTGTCAAGTATACGGCACAATGTGATTTGAACTATGACTACTTGGAGGATAGGTCAAGGTACAATCTTGGACAAAAACATTGGGATACTTTGTACAATGTTCCTCCGCAAAAACAAAACCAAATACAGTAATGTCATGTGAATATCATATATTTTCACCAACATTGTATGGGGAGCAGGGTGTCTCAGCGAGTTTTGTCCAAGTACATGAACTGTACATTCTGGTAAATAACCTTTGACCTCTAACAAAAGCAATAACCTTCATGATCCTGGATATAAAAATGGCAAGTGTGAGATCAGTCGAACTTTCCACTTTTGAGATATGTTAACCAGTATTTTACAAATTTAACCTCTGCTGACATAAAATGATATTTGACCTCCAAATGAAATATACATCCTTCACTAAACATTATGCATCCACAGTATGAGTATCAAAGCTTCCCTTCTTGAGTTTTTGTTCTTACAATTTGTTCAAATATTGATCTATGCTGACCTCACGTGACCTTTAACTTCCACCAAAACACTAGTGATCATCTAGTCAATAAGAAGCTTCCACTCCACTTACTTACTGTGATATATGTAGCTTGTCCTTGAAATATACATTTACAATTAGATCACATTATGACCTCAAATTAACTTTGACTAAAACAATAGAGAGCATATTGATCTCTGCTGACCTCACGTGACCTTTAACTTCCACCACAACACTAGTGATCATCTAGTCAATAAGAAGCTTCCACTCCACTTACTTACTGTGATATTTGTAGCTTGTCCTTGAAATATACATTTACAATGAGATCACATTATGACCTCAAAATAACTTTGACTAAAACAATAGAGAGCTTGTACCGAATAAGGGGATATCTATGCCATGTATGCAATCCATTAAACGTCCCTTCTTGATATAGTGTCTACATGATTTTATTATTTTGACCTCTGCTGACCTCATATGACCTCCAACAGAACAATATGGACATCCGCTTTAAATGGCTTACACCTCACTCCGTGTGGTAATATAATTAACAATTTTAGCTCATTTTGGATTCGTTCTACCAATTTGGAGATTATTTAAGATGGGAAAACCGTGGATTGCCCCTGGATGAAAAACCCATCTTATTTTAGCCAGTCAGGGCTCGAACCCAGAAAGTAACCAATGAGCCGTAAATTACATTAATGTCATGATTGTATAGAGATATCCCTTGGTCTATTATACTCTATCATTTTTGGTAGTAATGTCGTCCATATTAATGAGTAGAAGTCGTTTATGTACAAATTTGGAAATCGTCATATATTTTAAATGGTCATAACCAGTATAGGCCAAGACGCTCCCTTTTAAAGAAACATAGGAATATCATACGCAGTATTGATAACAATTCCATGTAAATGAAAAATGCTTCCAAAAATAAATAATAGAACAAAAAACAAAAATCAAATATATGTAAGCATTCCAAAATTCCATGCCATTACTACACCCAAACACATATAACCAATTTCTTTCTACTAAGGTCCCTATATGAAACTCATAGGTGGATCCAGCAATATTGGTAAGGGGGGTCTAAATATTTAATGAATGGAGCAAGTCCTGCTCCGCGAAGGTGGGGAAACTGATCTGTGTCCGTTGTTAAAACGCGTCCCAAGGAAGGGTATAAGGAGAAAGATTTTCACACTGAATATGATGTAAGGCTAGCCATGCCGTTAAAAAGCTAATAAATGATCAAATGTGGTTTTAGCATATTTTTATAAAACGAATTGAACTTACACACCAGAAAAATTCCACTCATCAGGCTAAGATCCAGCTGTTACTCATCAATTTTGCCAAAGCCGCGCTTTCATGGCTGTTGAAAAAAACTTGAAAAATATATACTCCCCCGACAACTAAATGCTCGACTCGTGTAAATTTGATATATATTGTGTATATACTAGTATATCAACCTGTACATAGTACAACGTACATTGTGACATGAACTGTACACACAACAATACAACTTCTCAAAGCCACACACCTGTTGGTTAGCCCTAACAAATACGAACCGGTAAGTTTGAAAATGAATATTCCAAATAAACAAAACTCGCAACATATGGGATTGTATCCCAACATACTGTAATTTGGGAATATTTATTTAAAAAAAATACAGATGATGTGTTGTTTCAATTTGATTTGTTTGGAAATACGGATAATCGAGCTAACACTACATCGGTACTCCGTCCGTTTCATTTAAATTGTAGGGAAACATTGATAATGAATTAACCAGCTACCTAATATATTAGAAAATCTAATCATTATATGTTTACTAATCGGATAAAATTGTCAAAATAGTTGAGAAAGAAAAATGAAACATAAAGTAACAAATTTCTTTTCATTTAGTGGAATATACGTTCGCCGTAATCAACTCAATAATAACACACTTAAATTTAAACCTATGTATGATTCGGTCAGCTTTTCATTAATGTATGAAGGAAAAATGACAGTGATTATCAAGTAGAGCTGGAAGGTAGTGAATTGTATTGCTTTCTGCGGTCAGAGGGTATCTAAATGTTACGGGTCCTCAAATGTTACGGATACTATAGATGTACCCCACGAATTATATCACTGACTAACTTAGTAGGAGACACCAAATGATAACTTTTATTTTCAGTTGAATTACACAAGGCTAAGTTGAATATAATCATGGCCTAACTAAAACTGTAGCATATAAACATTAATCGAAAAGAGAAGGATAGCTATGCTTGATATATTGGTGATCATCAAACACATGGATAGGGTTTCAAATTCAATTGTTGGTTCGGCCTTTCTAATAAATGTATCCTAGCCAATGTAGGTCTATGACTCACAATCCTCGTTTGGCTGATAGCATAGGGCCTACATTGTAATTCGCGCACCACATATTGACATTAGTAATAGGATATATCTTTGAACAGACAAGCCACCGTGTACGTTTTTTCGTCAAGACATACTGATACGAAAATAATAACAAATTTGTCGCCTAGCATATAGCTTTATGCAGAAAATGCAATAAAGCGGGAATGGTTCGGTGTCTGATCGATGTCTAAACAGAGTAGGCATAGGCCACTCATTGTTGGCAATCAGGGCCAAGAAGCACACGGAGGAAGGGTTAGTGACGCATGCGAGTCATGTGGCAATTAGAGGAAGTTAGCCAGTGACGTGAGAAGCCTAAGACAACAAAAATATAAAAAAGACGTTTTTCAAATCGCACTAATTTGTGTTAAAGTGCCATCGTGGTGTATCAGTAGGCTTGTATCGTGTAAGATGGAGAATTTTACTTCGATTGCTTGTTTGCTTTCGAACTTGCAAAGTTTCCAAAATATAAATAAATAAATAAATAAATAAATAAATAAATAATCTTATTTACTTACTCAGCGGTGGTGGAACAAAGACTGAAGTTACAAACTACCAGAGCCGTATGCCGCCTATACTTGAACTCAGTTGAAGTCTCTGTGAAATACGAGATACAATTGAAGTGACGTTTTGAAGCGACTATATCTCATGTTATACGTTGATATGGCATGTTATTGCCTCTTTACTGAAAAATATCTTTAAAATCAGTTCCTTTTATTACTAGTTTTCAGTATCCTTAAAAGAATATTATATGTAGCAGAACAGACCGTTGCAAAGGTTCTTCAAGCACACTTGCGGTTTTTATGGTATTATCGTTGTAGCACACATCGCCGTCACGACCAGAGTTAGAATTTTGCAAAATCAACTGGTACGTGTTTTCGTTGGGTCTGTTTACCAACAAAAGTCAGTTGTGTAACATTGTAAGCATAAATTTAAATTGTTACCAAATGCTGTCAATTTTACTTTAGAGAGGTTTGTAATAACTTAATAAGTTTCTGCGTTGTAAGAATTACCCAACAGTGCAACACACGTGAACTTAATATTAATTGTTACCAATGTCATACGTCATATGTCAAAGGCCTACGTCATCTCGGTTTCCTGCAATAATGCAGGCCGGAAGTTGACCTCGATGGCGGAAATAATATAATATATTTGAAGTAGGATACTGTTAAAGAGATACAACCGATGTACCGTTACATTCTGTAATACCAAATATACATTTACAAAAGATCCATGTTTCATCCGAAAACTAGTACAACAAATTATCTTTCACAAGGAAAATACCAGCCTACACAACATATTTTACTTAATGCATCTACATAATGCCGGATAAGACGAATACACGTGTACTTCCTACACCTTGAGTGAACTAGGAGAATATACCCACTTGTGAGGCATTTTGGCTATACTGTTACACAGAGGTCTTGAAACCAAGTGTTTTTTCTCGATACCACAACCAACTGATTTGAACTTACTCATTGATGTTGGATTTATGATAACATCTTTGTAAAAATATAATAAAAACTAAAGACCTCCACACAAAGTCTCCGTTTCCAAATACCAATCTCTGTATGGAATTAAATAGTACTTGTTTAACTATTTTCAAGCTGTGCATATCATGGTCATCAGCCCCATTTCAAAGCAAAGAATTTTACAGGTGCTTCCTATAACCTGCCACTTCTTTCACCTTTGAGACACATGTTTTGACCATTATAAAACAAAACTCTAACACCACTACTGATGGGGCGAGAAATCACTTATAGTTGGAAACTGTCTCGTAATAGCACACTAGAATTGTCGCTTGCTTCCATATAATGTCATATTTTCTAGCATACGTCAGGCTATAACTTCCGATTTCCTGATACACTTTCTTATTACCAATGTACTATGTTTATCTTCCAGTCCCTGGTCTTGTCATGTAATCATCATGATTTATATATCATATTGTTGACATTTGCAGCTGCACACTGTACACACAGTAACATAAAAATACATATTTGGCATATTAAACCTAAAAAAAATGAATA
>WXZC020000430.1:0-12189 GCA_011317855.2 Paelopatides confundens
GAGGAGGTAATCCAGGTCATGGTATCGGAGATGTGACAGGTAAGCTATGTGTGCATAACTCTTGTGTTTTTCTTTTGAAGAAACAATTTCCTTAACCATCTATCTAATAATCTATCTTACCGATGTTGAATCTTAATGCAGATAAAGTGTTCCATATGATGTAGCTGATTGTGTATCATTAGCTTTAGCAGAGCTGGTGGTGAGCTTATACCATCACAAGGGGTGTAGTCTCTGTATATATATTTACATCACCTAATACTTACCCTGGTCAACGCATCTAAATTGCATATTTCCATCTAATCTATCATTTTGGAGTTTATTTAGCGGGATAGAAAGGTCAGTGGTCTCTAAATAGTCTTGTAAATCATACAAAAAATCTTGACTTTTTACCGGATTCTAATAATTTCCGTAAGATTTACATTGGGGATTGTGTGTTTATGGATACGTGAGGACCTTTTGGCAATGATTTGGCTCTTTTGAGCACCCAAACTGGAGTATCTCTTGCCATAATATTTTAGCTCTAGACTAGCGGACTGTGCATTGTGAGTAACCTAGGCAGAGAGCTTAACACACTAAGTCAATGGGACTTTTGACCAGATGTTAATTCGGTGGAAATTGTTTTCTTCCGGGTGGGGTCCCTTTACAGGTTTATTTCAGTTAACATGCCTGTGCTTCACACAGCACAGGCAGTTTTCTTTTCTGGCAGTGACAGAGAATATATGCTGTTTTAGAAAGAAAAGTTACGGAAAATGGTCAATAAAAGATTTGAAAGTAAATGAAATGGTCATATATACCTGCACACACACCCTCCTGCCTGCATATAATATATGCCATTTAATCTGGATATTATGTTTCATATAGCTTCACAGTAATACAATAAATAATTTTGGAGGTAAGGTCCAACCGATTAACGTAAGATGTTTGCATATGCAATTTTATTTCAACAGAAAATATTGACTGATTGACAATTTCAATAGGAACTGGAACTTAGTATGTTGATTTTGTACTAAAAGGTTTTTTATCTGTATGATGAAGTTAGTGTGGCTCAATGTATTGCTGGAATTACACAAATCATATACCATACATTAATGGTCAATCAGTTATAACTTGAAATGTCCATGAGTGTCAAGTATAATTGAAAAAACCTTTGGCTGCATTCAGCTTTTATGGGTCCAGGGCTGGTCACCCTGCACCTGGCCCCCACCGCACAACCTTCCCTCAGTTATTGACTGGTATACAGTACATCCAACAGCTTCCGCAACATCATTTTAGTGCCCTTTCGATGCTGGTTCTATCGCCAATTGTCACGTAGACACCAGATCCTTTGACCAACTCTACCATTGCATCCTGGAATACAAAAGAAGAGTAATGGCTTAATTGCATGCTTTTTGGACAGAACCTACCTATACTATTGAACTAGAGCACCAATGGAATTTAGCCACTGTGTCTGTTGTAGTTCTAAGCTAAAGGACATTCTGACCTAAAAATGTGTCAATATGGCACAGCACACAACACTAATTATGCAAGCATGTGTATGTAGTGTGAGAGAAGCAGTTGGCATATTTCGAACAATGGGTCAAAATTACAGCTATACATCAAACACTACTAAAACCAGAATGCCAGCAGGCCTAGTGATTCCTTGTCAATTGTTATGTAAGAACATTGGACAAATGATTTCAAGCTTTCAACGTACTTACTGTGGACCTACATATCAAATATGAAGCTTGACCAAGCTGTAATTTTTGAGTTACACTGTTTACAAAGTGTTAAGACAAAATATGTAGGGTTATTGTACTCACTTAGGTGGACCTACATACAAGTTTGGCTAAACTGTGCTTTTTGAGTTATTGTGTTTAAAAAGTTTTCAGACTTTTACCTCTGTTGACCTCAAATACCTTTAACCTACAAAAACAAGCACACGAAGTACGAAGTTTGGCCAAGATGTATTTTTGGGAGTTATCATGTTTACATGGTTTTAGGACTTTGACCTCTGTTGACCTCAAATTTCCTTTGACCTCCACAGAAAATAATAGGGTTATTGTACTCAATAAGGTCAACCTACATTTCTGCAAGCTCTACTTTTGGAGTTACCGTGTTGACAAGGTTTTCAGACTTTCACCTCTGATGACCTTTGACCTCCACAAAAAACAATAGTATTCTTGTTCTCACTAAAGGTAACCTACATTTTGGAGTTCTCATGTTTACAAGGTTTTCGGACTCTGTTGACCTTTGACCACAACAAAACATAAGGTTCTTGTACTCACTAAGGTCAACGTATATACCAAGTATGAAGTTTGGCCAATATATACTTTTGGGAGTTATCATGTTTATAAGGTTTTGGGACTTTGACCTTTGTTGAATGAAAACCATTCATGTAAAATTAACACTCATCAACACCACTACTGGTTGCACTCCAAGCTGATACTGGTGTTACAGGCGAAGAGATAGCTATAATTGGTGGTGAATGAACCTGGAATAGATAAATAGGTAACATTTACAAAATGCAGCACCATTGCACACATTAGGTGCAATAAAACCTCTTCAATGAATAGTTTTGCTTTAAAATGTAAAATAAAATAGAATTTGGTTGTACCAATAAAGTTTGCAGATTCCTCTTCAAGAAGAGACACTGGAAAAAAGTGAGTGTGAAAAAGCTGGAAATTACAAGCACTTTTCTACCAATGGGCATTCATGACTGCACAAGATACAGCATATGGACAGTGTCAAAATGTATCCTATGCACTGAATGGGGGGCATATGCCTATATGATCGAACAAGAATAAACTACTTAAGAAAGATCTTTTACATTGGGCAGTATAAAGTCCCAATATGGTTGCAAATACCAACTAGAGCATCGATGATGTAAAATTCACGATGCCCGAACAAAACTGGCCACAAGAAATGTGATGACTTGACACATACCTTTTCAAAGAAGGAAAATAGAGAAGAAACATTTTGGTATTGGAATATGATGGCTCTAACAATTGGAAAATCCCATCGGTTTTGATATCTAAAACCAGAAGAAAATCCTATTTACCTTATATTATAGGCTAGAAATGATTATACTGTTTTGAATGAAAACATCATAATTAGAGTAACTAACTCAATGAGATGATAACTTCAAATTTATCCTTGGTAATCCCAACGTTCCAATGGCAAAAACCACTTGGGCTTAACCTAGCACTACTTTTTTTCACATCAGGTAAAATAAAATTGTTTAATAGAAATGTATATCTAACTATTATAAACATTATCAATTTCGTTTGGTTTGAGTTGACCTCACTGGATTTACATTCCAAGACTACATTAGACAGGTACACAAAGTTCTGTAAATTAGTATGACGAGAGCCCAGCTCTTGATTTGATTTTCAATTTGGAACCAGTAAAAATAGGTTACCTTGAAGAGTACCTTTGACCTCAAATTCCGGAACACACAGAATGAAGCATCATAATGACCACATTTGATCAATGTCCATATATTTTTGAGGGAGAAGCATTATCTGGAATTTGAAACAATACCCTCAAATGACCAATAGATGACCAACTTTCATCAATATCCATCAGGGCATACATTTAAATGTGTACAGACAGGAAGATAGATAGTCAAGGAAAATGACACAGGCTCAACCAGCATGGTATGAGCCAAGAAGACCAGGTGCCGTTATGTCCTGTCCCTTCACAAGCGCATTTAAATTATCAATTTTAAGATCCTTCTCTACCAAAATATCCCCTCCTTTATTCTCACTGTCTCAGCATATATCTACTTTTTTTTGAAAATATTTTTTGGGGGTGAACGGGTAAATATGTGGGGGCAAACTGGTACTATGGTAGTGTAATTTTGGGGTGAACTAGTTATAGAGGCGAAATGACCTGTAACTAAAGTAGTGTAGCCAAGCTAGGCTGGTTACAGGTCGTTTCGCCCCATCGTCTGTTCGCCCCAAATTACCAGTTCGCCCCAAAATGCCTACCAGTTTGCCCCCATGTATCTACCAGTTCGCCCCCATGTATCTACCAGTTCGCCCCCAAAATAAATATAATATTCCATTTATATAACGTTATTACTAGTGACAATAGGAGTAAATAAGTTGAAAATGAGATGCCATATCGCAAGGTATTCTTCGTTGAAGCTAGTTAAAACTCCATTAAAACACTTACTACCCGAAGGAAAAAATGAGCTTAGTTTTCAATATTCGTATAAACAATTTGAACATGCATTTCTCTTTAAAAAAATGAGAATTGCAAAAGTTCAACAACTTTTCGCCCAACTTTTCGCAAACAAACAAATAGTAGGCCTATTTGATAAAACACATTTACTATGATTTGAACAAGCATTTCTTAAAAAAAAATTGAAAAATTACACTAAACATGTATTTCTTAAAACAAATTTTTTCTTGCAAAATTACACTAAACGTGCAGTTCTTTTAAAAAAGATTTGCAAAATTACACAAAAGTATCCTCCTATTCCTAAACGTGTATAATTCTTAAAATAAAAAAAAAGTGATTTGCAAAATTACACAAAATTAATCCCAGACAGCAAATTTTCACTATATGAGTAGAATTTCCCCCAAAATTAGGCAAATTTAGTCCCTTTTAGCTACGTTGGGGCGAACTGGTATGGGTATGTGGGGCGAACTGGTGGTAGGTACGTCGTGGCGAACTGGTTGGGTGAACTGGCATGGGGCGAACTGCATGGTTGTGGGCGAACCGTTTACCGAACAGACGATGGGGTGAAACGACCTAGATGTTACCGCTAGGTGTGTACTTAATATTTTTGAAATTGAGTAGCCTAGGCCTAGTCAGACTCCTAAAATTAACCAGCTACACAAGACATGCATGACTTGATCACAATTAATGCACTAGCCTACTGACTTGACTGTTGTTACTAGGCCAGGCACATCAAGTTCTAAATTAAAATAAGAATGAACATTACATAGCCTAACGTAAATAACAACAATATGTTTAGCCTAGGGCACAGTGTAACTGTCACTGACAGTAGCCTAGCCTAGGCATTTATTGTACTGCAACTGTGGTAGTATCCGGTACACCGGCTACTAGCCTACTTGAACCGATGTTATTAGGTATACCTGGTTATTACGTACCACTTATTTTGATAATTTTTCCAAGAAAGGGACCTTTTTTCTTTTCCATTTGATGTGGCAAACGTTGCCTTCCGTCGTATCTTCCCTATTCACTTCAGAAGTCAACGGTTCTGTTGAAATTCGTTCACCCAGTAAACAACACACTTAGGCCTAACAACATCATGCTTTCTTTTGGATATGCATACAACGTTGTCGTTATCCAGTCCGTTTACATCGATATCCATGTTTAAAAATATAAAATATAGTAATAAATATAATATTGGAAAGTAAAAACTTCAAGTAGTGTACTAGAGTAGAATATAATGATGTAACAGGCTATAGTAAATACGAATCGGCGTACTCACGAGAGTTACTTCATGATTAATGGTACTCTAGGCGTATTCCCAATTAGAAAACATATGTTACTATTTTACGAAATAAATATTTTTAGCTCATACTCAATTAAAATAAAAGTCGTATGATTTGTAAATTTAGTATAAACTGATGTGATGAAGTCGGACAAATATTATAAACAAATACAGATAATTTAAGCGAACACGGGAAACAAACAAACAAACAAACTGTTATGATGTGGTTATCGATCGCGATGACTCCGATCCTACTCATGAGTCCTAGTTTCCCACACTAATTCAATTAAAACTTCGGTACGTTCCGATTTTACGAGCTACTAAAATTGAACTTTATATTTTCACCCGAAGAAGGTACAATTAGAGATACTAATAGGCTTCGTATTTTTCAATGAAACCTATTTTGCAATAAAACCACGGATTTACTTTAAATTTGGTGAATATCGTTAAGAAATTATCGCTCCGATCTGTTGTTGTTTTTGTTGGGTGTTGTGTAGGCGGTAGGATGTCTACAGGCTTGGCAGTAAACCGGCCGCCTAGCCTATTCTAGATTCGTTGTTAGCGTGCAAAGCTGATCTAGCCTTAGTTAGTTGTTTATCCTATCGTCGATATGGTAAACCGTCGTCGATAGTATCAAGGGTTATCTACTCCTGTGCCTGACAACAATTAACACAACATATGCCTAGCTGCCATAGTGGAACTGGAACTTCAGTGCAATTGTGGAGCCTCTGCAGCCTACAAAACAATTATTAATTAAATACTACGATTTTTGAACTCTGCCATTTGCCAAGATCAATTCAAGATGGATGTTAGGAACTTTAATGAACAGAAGAAATCAAATGGCCGAACTCGCCATTACAACAATAGTGATCCGTTCAGCCCAAAATGTCCACGAACAAGCACATGTGAGATGGCGCTTTGAAAATGAACTGGTTTCATCAAATTTGGAAATTGAAGATGGTGATATTGGTGAATATTCAATGAGTGATTCCCTGTCATTTGAATCTGGGGAAACCACATATGAAACTCTGCTTACTAGTACTACTACTATAGTAGTACTATTAGTAATACTACATCATCCTCGACTTCCAGTGCAGGTGCCTCCGTTTCTTCCAAGAAGTTGAAAGTTGCATCACAACGCAGCGGTTCTCAGTTATGTGTGGGAATGCCGTCAGCATGCACTCCAATTGTACAAGTACAAGCAAGGTATGTTACAATTCATAGGTAGTGATCTGATCATGAATTTATATCAGGCCCTATATGTTGCTATCAGTGAAAAATAATACTTTGCCATTTCATTTTCAAAATGGAAAGGTAAATGATGAAGTGCAACGTAGGGACCTTGGACTTTGGACAGGGACCTTTGTGCCGGGAGCTTGGCAACAATGGCAGACAAATTTGTTTCGGTGGGGGGGGGGGGTGGGGATTACTTTGTACAACTATAGAAGACAGTGCCACTTTAGAGCTCTATGCTAGCATCCTGATGCACGGATGCCCAGTGGATACATTTACGTACCAGAACTCTTCGTACGTTCTGCTAGGCTCGTAGTACGTTGCTTTCTGCTAGACCTCGTTATCATCATTGTATCTGGTTGCGCAGATGAAGTTACCAGAACTCAACCACAAATTATTGTTAGGACTATTCGTATTTTCTGCTACACATCTTTGTCATTCATCCAGATACGCGGATGCATCCGCCTCATAATGCCATTTCTAATATACGAAATTACAAAAGCACAATGATGGGTCGTTCTCAAATTAACACAATAGTCGTACATCTTCACTTAGAATACTTTTCCCATTTATTCCCGACTGCGCATCCACTTCAAAATATTAGCCGCATATGCGAGTATTTACGCATCCACTTCAAAATATTAACCGTTATATTAATGGAATATTATATTTATTTGGGGCGAACTGGTATTCACATGGGGCGAACTGGTAGATACATGGTGGCGAACTGGTTGGGGGCGAACTGGTAGTCACATGGGGGCGAACTGGTAGATACATGGTGGCGAACTGGTTGGGGCGAACTGGCATTGGGCGAACTGGTTGGGGTGAAACAACCTGTTACCCTTTGTCAGGGATATACAACAAAATACCGGGATATAGCCAGGAATTTCATACACATGTAACATTTTCCAAATCTACATCCCTAACAGGGGCCAAGATTACAAATGCCAGTAAGTATATACAGCTGTACGCCCTGATTTGCTTGCTTCATATCAACATATTTTGTGCAGCATATATGATGTTTCCTTTTTGTCTCGTTTCAGGGACCACAAGATCTCCATTGAAAGTATGTGTACAGCTGAACACCCAGAATTGCTGGAAAGTGGCAAAACTATTTATAGCAATCTGTATTGGTTGCTATGACCCGGTAGCCCACTTCACCAACATGTCGGAGCTTTAATTAAATGACAGGTTATTGATAGCGCTATTTGATCATTTTTCGCTTTATGGAATCTCCTAATCTTCTCACTTCCAATTGTTCCAGCTCCAATGTGTTGTAACATTTGAGCTGCACAAACTGGTACCATAGTCTTAGTCACTTTGAATAAAGCGTGCATCGCATTTTTGCACTCTTTCAAGTTGACATATGTTTTTCTGTTGTTGGGTCTTACGAGCTAAAGCTTCTACACCCCTCTCTTGTCGTCCAGCAAAAAAACTTTGTTGTCAATGCCGACAAAAAAAATAAGTACAAAATCACGAAAATCTAGCATGATGAAGTAAACTTTACTTCAGTTCATACTAACTTATTAAGATTTGATTTAGACAAATTTAAGGTACCAGATCCAACTGCTTTTTGAAGGGCCATAGTATCGGCTGCATTTCTGATGATTCTATAGATGACACAATCATCAGCAAAAAGGTGAACCTGGCTTGTAATGCTATCTGAAAGATCATTGATATATGATAGGAAAAGGAGGTGGTCCTAAGACCGTGCCCTTGGAGAACTCTAGTCCATTCAGACTTTTCTTCTCCAACGAAAATCCTTTGGATACGGTTCTTAAGGAAACAACGTATCCAAAACAAGACATTTCTGTCAATACTATGGCTGATGTCTCATATGGGACATCAAAAGCTTTAGAAAAGTCCATTATCGCCATATCTATTTGAGTACACTGGTCAAGGTAACTTGACAGAACCTGGATGGGAAGTAGGAGCTGGGTTTAACTCTGAAACCATGTTGGCTACTGGTGAGGATTGAGTATTTATGTCTCAATATATTGGAATGGATTATGTGTTCAAGAAGTTGGCAGCTAATTGAAGTGAGTGATATGGGGCGATATTTAGAAGCGATAGTGTGACCATCTTTTTTGAAGAGAGCTTTTATGCTGGCACTGAGCCAGGGCAGTTTCTTTTGGTCAAGCAAAGTTTGAAAAATTATAAGCTGGGTATTTGATCACACTAGTTTAGTAACATCACTGACTATACACGCAGTAAGTTGCTAAGCTACTGCCAATTTATTATTCCAATATCGAAAATTTCCTGATCATATTAAGGCATTCTGAATTGGGCAAGCAATACCAAGATCGAGCAATATCATCAGTTTGATTGCAAGGACCACAAGGAAATCGTTCTCAACGGACGGAAATTACACATTGTCCTGTGCAAATTTTGTACAGGTTCAAGTCGAGTCTCGGATAAGTTTGGTACAACTTCAAACTTCGTAAAGCATCTGAAGAAAATGCATCCTCTGAAGTAGGTATTTTTAATGTAAATGCCCCTGTGACTAAAATGTTTGTCGGTGATTTAATTACTTTATTACTAGTGTGACAATGTTGTTAAATGGTTAACTTAAATTTTCTGATATCAAAATTATGGCAAGGAATCAATAAGCATGTTTGCTTTCTGGTTTCAATATTTGTTCCTTAAAGATGTTTGTGTTCGAGTAAAAAGAAAAAGAAGCTGAATCAGTAAGTCCGTCTTCTTTCATTTATTTGTCTGAATATCTTACATAAAATTAATTTACTGCGTCATAAGAGAGAAGTATTACATCGTTATTTAAAATAGTAAGATAAACCATGACCCAATGGCAGTTTTAATATTGAATGCATAATGTACTTGAATTTTGCATAAATCAAATGGTTGAAAAATTACTCGTACACGGTATACTTTGATTTAAAAACCCAGTCCTCGGACCCTTGTACTTGGTACTCGGATCCCAAACGCTATACTAGGACTGTGGTACTTGGTACTCGGATCCTTAACTACTCGTAGTACTTTGTACTCGGATAAAAGTATTATACTACAACACTGTACTTAATTTAGGTGGACTGATGAGTGGATGTCAACTACATGTAGGTCTGTCAAGCTAGACATATCAGAGGTAAATTAATGTGAGAATGAACTTTTAGCATTCGCGAAACACTGCGCAGCTGTGGCGTAGGGCATTTTCAATTTATATTGTACTTTGAAAAAAAAATCAAACGTAAAACTTCAGTCAAATTTAATGTAATAAGTGTTCTACATTGAAATAGGATATCAATTTCTTCAACAAATGTAATGCTTAAGGGTCATCAGTATTGCCCCCAAATATGCTAGGAAGCACAAAAATGGTCACTTGTGATAACATTTTTACACCTCCTACTAATACAGTACCATGAGAGCATCGTTTCCTTCATTGAAATATTTATTTTTTTAGTTGGACATTTGCTAATGTCTGGGAATACTTGATGGTTAGAACCTTCAGGAAAGTACTTTTGGAAAATTCTAAAAATTTATAGCAGACTAATAACTTGGGGGCAATAGGAGATGACCTTTAATAACAAATGAAATAGAAATAGTGAAATCTGCTAACAATTGAAAGTCTTAATATTGTTGTAATATTCATAAAAGGAGGCAATGTGTAGGCCTACCTGGAGCCATGTCCCATTGAGTTCATATGTAAGGAAAATCATATATTTCAGAACAGATTGTTACCCATATGGACAACAACCTTATTTCTGCTCCATTGAATAATACAGTATGTTTTTAATAGCTACCCTTTTTTCCTACTTTCCACATCAATATTAGTCATTTTTGGCCCTGGTGTTCAATATGTGAGGTTCATTTTTAAGCAAGTAGACATCATTCCAAGGTTATCAAATTACATATTTTTATCAACTGAGGGGTATATGATAATGAGAAAGCGTAATTATTTGCAACTTATTATTGAAGAAATATAGGTACAAGTTATTAGAAAATACAATTTTGTTTTTTATTCTTATTTCAGTCTCATGTATAACACCATTAGACTTAAAAAGTCCACATTACTCACTTTCAAATTAGCCTAAGTCCAAATTGCTCGCTCATTTACATAAAACAAACAAATTACTAACAAACAAATGTTACGTACAACCAAAGATGTATATGTCCACATTACGCACATCCAACAACAAGAAAATTAGCCTAAGTCCAAATTGCTCACTTCATTTACAAAAAACGCACAAATTACGTACAACATAACATATCTTTGTCCACATTACGCACATCCATTGATATATTGTGAGCAATTGTATTCTTGGTGCATGCAAAACGCACTTGAACATGTGCGTTTCTTGAGCGTAATTTGTGCATAATTAAACGTGCGTAAGATGTGCGTAATTTGTGTGTGGGAAGTGCGTACTTGCTAGCAGTTGTGCGTATTTTCCACTTACGCACAAGAAATACCAAATAACGCATACGCATTACGCACACACTTTTGCAGGAGGGTAATACCGGTGAGTTATGGATACCATGAGTAATGTTATATATAGTATATAAGTTTGTCAGGTAGTACCGTCAATACATTCACTATAACTATAGTATAATTATTAAAGGGAGTATCAAACATATAACTTATGTTTGTATTGTTATGTTATTAAGCACAAAAAAGTACGAAAACGTTTGAAAAAGAACATGATAATGCATTCTACAATTTACCGGTGTGGGGGGGTTCAATTGGTTAGTAAATATTGGTCTTCATATTTAGGGATAAGAATGCTAAGTGGATGGGTAGAATTGATAACTTGATACTTTGATTTGTTCCTCTCAGTTATTATTACCCTCCTTCCTTGTCACCCTCGCTCCTTTAATCCCTTCAGCTGGAATAACACATGCACTCTACATGATATTATATCTATTATGTGGATGCTGGGTTCATATAACGAAAAAAATATAGAAGAACAGAAGAAAAATATAAAGAATAATAAAAACAGTTGAAAGGTTTCCTTCAAGAAGGTTCCACCTTAGGTATATATATCTACCCATGCCCAATGTATTGTAATTACTTGAATTGTCTTGGACAGTTATTTCTTGAAGCTACTCTATGGCTATAACAAAAGACACAGTACACTAGCATACTGTATTTCATACAGATATCACATTTACTGGCCCTAGCATACTGTATTCCCATGGTCTATTTATGGCTACTATGATATCACATTCACTGCCCCATATAACGGATGTAACAAAATATGGAAATTCACTCAAAATATCGCTGTAATTTTGCAAAAGTGATAGTCATCATCCGAATCAGCAATTTTCGAGAAAAAATATGAGCCCACTTCACCCCAAAATTTCTCCAAAAATGTCAATATAAACCTGGAGGGAAAATGCATGTTTTATTGATTTGAATTGTATTCTTTACTGTGAGTATGTTTTCTGTGATATATAGTGGGTGGAACCGCATTCCCAAATATTATGCTATATTGTCCGGCGACGATTGTCACCTGCAGTGTTCATGTGTACTCTTGCACATGTCGCCCACAGCGTGATAA
>WXZC020000431.1:0-12180 GCA_011317855.2 Paelopatides confundens
GCTCTGGGGCAGACCAAACTATCAGGAGACGCTCGCGAGATAGTATCAACAATCCAACGTGAAATTTTGTCCTTCGAAGCCCTAGAGTACGGTTTCCGGGAGATAATGAAGAGAGAGGAGCAAGAATCCTCTGAGTGGTTTGGTCCTATTAAGGTACCACTTAAGTGCCCAGACAGAACACCAAACCCTGTCCTCCGCAACAGATGAGAAGGAACTAATCGAGGCTAAGAAGATCGGAGCCAGAAGAAAAACAGCAGACTGCGTCTTCGTTAAAAATGAGAAATCCGGAATCATGCGCACCCTGTGCGGTTCAAACCGGAGACGACCTGGAAGAATCGACAATGCATGAATGGCACTGCAGCGGCACGCCGAGGCTGCTGCCAGAAGAAAGGCAGTCTTCATAGAAAGCTCCAACAAGAGGCAAGAAGACATAGATTCAAAGGGACTCTGCATCCAAACAGTCGAGAACCACCTTCATATCCCAAGGAGGTGCAAGAGAGCGCAGCCGGGGGTGCCCAAGTGCAACAGCCCGCAAAAGAGAGTCCAGGGTTTTAGCAGTGGAGACTGGGGAGCCTATGAATTGCTCCAATAGCTGTTCTGTAGCCACGGACCGTATTAACCTGTTTAACCAGAACGAAACATGGCAGTTATTTCATTTAAAAAGATAATGGGCAGGTAGCCGGAAGAATGGACAAAACATGAAAAGTAGAGATAGAAACAGAGGGCAAGAAATAAGAAGAAAAAAATAAAGAGACGAGCTGCATATTTTTTTGGAAAAAAAAAAGTTTCATATATTTTTGGTTTCTTGTACAGTGTACTTCTATCAACGTAGACCTACTTCCATTCATACATAGCTCAGTAATCCGTTCCTTTCAACCCAGAAATATTTTATAAGACCGCTGACCAATAAAAGTAATCCATTCCATACAGGCTTTGCAGACGATGGACATCTCCTCTACAAAGACTCATTTATCTTCGTAAATTTTCGTAAAAGTGTTTGTAAACGTCACTGAGAATATTCATAGGTTTTGTTACAGGTGTTGCCGTCGCTGGTGTGTACCGCAGAGACGAATTTCGCCCCTAGACAATTCAGCTGATACACCAATTCTGCTTACTAGACAACCCCGTTATATAATTAAGTAATAATATCTGCCCAGCTACATAACATGTTTTGACAATATCTGCAAATTTTGAAACTTAAAACCAGCTAGATACCTATTTTACCCCTTTGTTCAGTCCACTTTGACATTCACCAGTTAGAGTAGGGGTACAAACTCTCTGAAAGAAATACTCTAGCTATGTACAGGACCAATAACATATTTCATTCTTTAGACTGTATGATGCTGCTCAATATGACATGTCTATATTGATAGACACATTGCTATGGTATATAACTTCATTGGACTACATTAGGTGTTCGGCTCCACTAGCATTTTTTAAACAAGGATTCAAGTGGGTCATAAAAACCATTGACCTCTTCAGGGCTGTCTTTTCACAAGGCTACAATCTCTACCCAAAGTAAACAATCTACCCTCAGGCTGGCCGATGAGGAAACATACCAAGATCAGGGAGTTTAATGTGTGCATTGATATGCAGTCCTTAGAAAGTTTGCAGGCAGCAGCTTTTTTACGATGTAGTTGAAAGATTGACGGGAGTTATAGCCTCAAGTATGTCTCAAAGACAGGAACACTATTAAACAGATCTGGAAGCAGTCGTGTGACACCCACACGCCTTTTTTAACAAATTTGCAGGTCCGTTTGGAATATCCTCTAGCCGAAATGTACACGTAATGTATGCTATTTGAGCTAATAATGAAAAAGAAACTACAACAGTCAGAACCTATGACAATCTTTATGCCCATAGGTGTACTTCACATGACTGATGGAAGTTATTGGTATTCTCAAGAGCCACACACATATAGTTATTTCTTTGATTTTCAGTTTAAATGGGTCCAAACAGTCACTATGGGATAATTTCTTTCAAATAATAATTTCCTTTTTTTTCTGCTTTGATGGATAACATGAAGACACATTACAATGGCATTGTTGATGCTGCTCAATATGATGTCTATATCGATATACACATTGCTATGGTATATATCTTCATTTGACTACAGTAGGTGTTCGGCTCCACTAGCATTTTTTAACAAGGATTCAAGTGGAGAAAGTGTTATACGAAAAATAAACACAAATTAGTTAAATGGACATAAAAGCAGTCAGGTAATGGAATAATATAGGCCTTATACTCTTGAATATAACTCTTTGTGGTAGTCTCAATATAAAATACATCCTCATCAGTTGAATATCCATGGTAACACCATCAATAATTGTAGACACATGGTAACAAAGTTCAATATGTTCCTGAGCAGCTGTTATTATGTCCACTAGGCTATGTAATATCAGAGTCATCCAGCCATGGCAAAAGTGATCAAGCTGCGCAGTACTGCCAACATATGACTACACATAGCTCTTCTGCATTTTCCCTGGTACCTGATACTGCAGTTTTCATGGAAAAAGTGCTGTAATAAAACCTCCAACCAGACTTTCAGTTTCACCTTGAGCTGTCTTGCCTGGATGGTACTGTTTACTCAGCTAATTCCCACGTGGCTGATTTAGATGCTCTAGCATCAACAGTATCATAACATCAGAGATAAAACAAAGTAGGCTATTGTCTATATTGTTACACATGTTATTTGGTGGTGTTTCCCCTTATTTCAAAAATATATTAAGTTAGTTTGGAGTATGACGCAGATATTCATGTGTTCCACGCCTTAGCGTTTGGTAAGGTAATACTCTGGAAAGCCATTACTTGTGTATGATATCACACCGTGTGAAAATTATAATGTGAACAGCGCCATGAACCCAGCTTACATTTTCAACAACAACGTAAGTTTCAACAACGGCACATCACCTCCGCAATGTAATTTATTAAGAACAAGGGCAAACTATGTTTCAACGGTAAAGAATAGTTGACGACCGCATGAATTTGAATTGAAATCAGTAAATCAAACATCAACCTAAATTTGAACAAAAGCCTAAATTTAGACAAGCGATTTTATTTCGACAAAATACTTTTTCAACGACACCTTTCCGGATTTGACAACGACAACGTATTAATTTAGATAACAACATCAAAACCAACAACAACATAACGAGACAACAGCACATATTTCAACAACAACTTTACTTTATACAAGAACAAAATTATTTCCGTTTGGACGTTCCATAGCTGTGAGCATATGGTTAGTACATGCAATGCCTAGCGGACTGCCGCCTCATTTCTAGGGAAGTGACTGTACAAGTTATTACCGTCACATTACTTCTATTCATTACCATGTTTATTTATCATGTCATTACTTATCATTGTTAAAGTCACAATCATGTTTCTCCCATCACATCACTCATCACCCCACAAGTTTTGGGAGTCACCATGAGCTTTGGTAGTCATTACACGAACTTAGGTATAGTCACAACACTCGTGTATGTAGTCACCATACGAATGAATGTACGTAGTCACCACCAGAGTTTTAAGAGTCACCACACAAGTTCTTCTCGACGTCATTTAACTCCCTGTTTTCGCGTTTCATATAATACAACCTAATTATGTTAGTTTCAAATATTCATGTTAGTTTCCAAAAGTCACTTTAAATAGGTAATAATAATTTGTACGAAGTTTGGGAATATTTAGAACCCTTGGCTGGAATTGTTGTTTTCATGTATGCATTCATAGGGCCCCAATATAACTGTTGTGGTAAGATTTCAGATATATCAGGAACGTGCCTTATAAGTCACAATCACGTAACCATAGTCAAATTGAGACATGTACCATATAATAATATTTTTTCTCCACTTGTCTTACATTCTCAAAGAATATCTCTGTCGAATTCATTATTAAAATATCCATTAGACTCTCGGTTGCTATAAACTTAGTTCCTTTGGTACCATACCTCAAAGTAAACGAGGCGGGATAATAACAAATACCCCTATAGGGAGAGCACGGTGTTTTCTGGTCATCATTCAATCCAGGAAGTACTTAATTACTAGTACTGCTGTAGACTCGTTAATCTTGTCATCAGTGGGTGTAAACTGAGAGGTAATTTACACAACTGATTAAGGAACATGTCATAGCTAGCAATCTTTTAAAGCATTAGTGTATTATTTTAAGTGAATACAAAGTATGCAAATTATCCTCTTTTAGGTCTCTCAATAAAGTTATTAAGTAATATTTGATTCACCTAGTTACCATGAAATGACATTTTGGACGTGTCTCTGGTTCTATAACTTCAGAAATTATGTTAATCGATTTTGTCGTGCTTTAGGGCCCAAATACTGACTTAATTAAGGCCTACCATTATAAAGACCAATAGTTATATACGGACCTTATCTACAAGTACTTCACTTCCTCACTTGTTCTACTGGGTCAAGTCACCTGTCTTGTGTCTCCTTTGTATATTAGTTATTAAAATTATATGAGTGTCGGTGGACCACTTCAACCAAAGGGCCATGCTTATTTTATTGGCTACATTCTTTTATCGTTTCAATTGCTATGAGTATATGATAGTGTCTAGAAAATGCCATATTAACCGTCTCCTGATCTGCGGGGTTGTATACAAGATTAACAATATTAATCTATCTACTTACAGTTTGGAAGTATATTTGAAATAACACCGGGCAATGTTATGGAGGATATGATGCTCTTGACCGGAACATTGTTTATATCTATGATCCCCGTAATATTGTCTTGAAATGTTTGTCGGGTGGAACGTCCCACGTTGTTTTCGTAAACGCCTCTGCTACCAAACGTAATGTTAAGCCCAAAATACTTCTTCTCGACGATTACCGAATTTATACCGACGTTATCAAGAATTTCTGTGTAATTTTCTCTGTTCGATCCAAAACTGCTTATCTGTTGCTCTAACAAAATTGGAATACCCGTACCGCCGTCACCCACCTGGTCCAATTCTAGTATGTTATTTACCACCGCTACGACTGAGTCTGTAACCTAAGAAAACATAAATAAGGTGTTATCAATTTCGATATGTTGATAAAAGTACACACATATATGACAATTACAAAAGGAGATGCTTGCTCGAAATAGTACACCTACATATTCTCCAGTGGTGTGTTAGGCTACAGGTATTGATTTTCCTATCATACAGTAGGCCGTTTTGCATATGCATCGAATTTATATTGAAGGGGAAGTGGTACGTGGGTCTCGTGATATGAATGAAACTATAAAGTTACAACATTTGGACAAAGTAACAATTTTGAATGGGTTTCAAGGCAATCACAGGAACTATTGCAATATTTTGGATGCTAATATCATATGATACTCAACATTAAAAAACATGGATCCACAAACATAACGCCGAATGCGCTTTTGTCGGGGTTCGTTGCTTGTTGGAAATATGTCGATATTTGGAGTATTCCTCAACCCTTGCCATGTTATTGCAAACGAAGCAGCCGTAACAGGAACGGTATTTGGTGTGCGAAATTAGCACTTCTATATAGTAATCCAAACACGTCGAACGTGGAATACACTACACATTTTTAGGTAATGTGTTGGTTTATTTCTTAGCTCAATCAGTATTATTCAATAACATGTCTAAAAATTACCACATTAAAGACTTTTTTATTTAACCTAATCACCTTATGACAATTTATCATTGTACGTTGGATGCCCTACACATCCCTTTTATGATGTGACGTATGTTTGTAGGCTCCATTGGAATAGTAAACCTCATTTTACGTTTAAAGCTTAACACTAGCCGCATAATATGAATTTGAAAACGTTGTTACGACCTAACATTAAACGCAACGTTTTTAATATGTTATTGTGTAATGTGGTAAACATGGCTTTATGCACCTTAATTACATATCATTGTGTCAACTTCACTGTTCCCAATAATCTTGTTTTGGTCAGCTGGAGTTAAATGGAATGTTAATAATCAGTTTACCTGTAATGAGGAGCTGTTAACATGTACAATAGCTCCGAGAGATTTAATGATTGCATCTTGACTGCTGTTGCTTAATTGGTCCAACTGATCGGTCACTAATGACAATTCTGCAGCAATAGTTTCCACATTGCTCTCCGATACTGGAATCTATATATGTAAAGACAAACAAAACCAATGAAATCATGTTGCAGAGAATATAGAACCAGCAGTCCTGTATATGTAACGTCTAAATATTCATTTTGTGTATATCGTCCATCAAGCAAATTCCAGTTCAAAACCAGGACGCATTAGAACCAAACTGGGACCAGTTTGAACTGTTTGGACTGGAACCACTTCATACTGTACGTTGCATGTTGTACACTTGAACTGGAACCTGTAGAACCAGTCGAAAATTCCCAGTTGAAAATTCCCAGTTGACTTAAATTTGATCCAGTTTAAACAAATAACTTGAACTTTCATGTTTTGAGGATTTTGAACTGGAAAATAACAATTCCCAGTTCAAACCAGTTAAATTGAACTGGATCCAGTTAAGACCAGTTGGGACCAATTCAATTTTCAATTGGAATTGAAAATTACCTGGGGTACGCACTAGTTGATATGTTGATAATACATTTACGAGTAATACCGCTGTGATCCAACGTAACAGTGTATATCATGTAACCATCATCAAATACCTTGTTTTATATAAATATCTATGCAAAATGAAACAAAAGACAATGACATAATGTTACAGCACTTCTGAAAATGTAACTTCTAAATCATTCTGGGTCTAAAGTACCCATTAATTTAGATGTTGACAATACACTCGAGTGTGTATCCCTCATCAAATTAAATCTGTTTAATATAACACTGTTATTATTAGAACCCTAGAAAACAAAGTAAATGTTAAATAATATCCTATCATTGCCTTAAAAATATATTGTTCGGGGTTCAGTGCCAACGTTTGCTGGTGGATTCTTTTCTTCTAAATTATTAAGGGGCGGGCGAGTAACATTTGTTTTCACCAACAGGTTAACCAAACAAATTACAATTGCTATCACGCCTTTCCGTGAATAATTTAGTGGGGGAGCGGTGACTATTCTGGCTGTCCTTATAAATATGTCAGTCACGATCGCGATGTAACACCGTGCCTCGGCTTTTGAGTCCATTTTTAGATTACTTAAGGATCGATTTTTTTTATGGGGCGGGGTAATAACAAAGTTGTTAAAATTATTTTGTCAAACATTTTCAATTCCCGCCCCTTGTTTTCGTGAATATCAAGGAGCGGACTGAAGATCTCAAGCAAGAGGGTTTTTTGCCTGATAGTTTGTTTAACCCTTTATTTCATCTGAGTTTGTTTGTTGGTCACTTGTTGAATAATAAATATAAAATAGGGACCTGTGAAATGTTCTTCAGTTTTCCGTCCACTGTTTCATCCGTGTAGCATTCCGAGAGTTCTGGTTTGTGCCAAACATCATCGCAAACACGTGTCGCCAAAGGTGTATTTTCTGACAGAAGACAATTATACATGGAATGAGAATTTTTCGTCAAATAATATAAAAGCTTCAATGCTATATTAAATATGAGACTAATTTTTCCATAAGTACCATCGACGTTAATAAAATGATGTAAAACTATAAAATATTTTGCCTATATTTGTTTTTTTAGAAGTATTTAACCAACATATTAGACATGTATTTATGGATCTTGAAATAAAATGAATATATTGCCAAAAGGACTCTTTTCAAACTCGTTCATATATCATGTCGGTCTGACATTTTAATATGAGAGAAATTAAATCAGGAAATAATGTGTACCATTGTCACCTACTGACATACATAGTCTATTGTATTACATGTTGTTACTGCAGTAATTACATATATGGGGTTTATTGTATTTTCTTTATGAGAAACAGCCACGTTAATGCCCCTCCTCATCCTCATTAAATATAACATATTAAAAATGCGTTTTATTCTCACCTTTTCCTGAAAACATCTTACAAGTTTCTGATGACATTGCTATGTCACCGTTGGTTGCCATGGAGAACGATAACGCAATCCCGTTCAATGTAATATTCTCAGCAGGACATTGCTCTGTAGAAGAAATGTTTAAAATAATTTCAAACATAAATTCACATAACAACCATATAGAGGGGCGGGGAGGGGGGGGGGGGTTCTACGGCAATGTTAAATTGTGAATACTTTATTAAATGAATATTTCGTCCCATTTTAATTCTCTACAAATATATGTCAAACAATGCAGGTTAGTTTGTAATATCTAAACTATGAAGACTGCAATTGTACCCACGTTGAAACATATTTTAAATGAATATATTATAACGATGATATCCTGAATATTTAAAAGTCAAGCTTCATCCAGAATGAAGTAGGTATATTAAGGAGCAATATATACCTTCCCCCAAATCGGACACGCACAAATTGATCCAAGTTAAACCTCCTTGAATTGTGAGCATATAACCTATTTAGCACGTACGATATAACTGACCGCTTGGCTTTCTACTAGTAGCTCATACAAGTAATCCGCATTAGCAGTGTCACAAATCGGTACATTTATTTGGGGCGGGGACTTTTTGAAGAAAACATTTCGGCGGTTGTATTTGGCTACATGCAGTGGCGTTAACAGGATTTCAAATGTGGGTTATTATTAACCTTTATGGAAGGATACTATGGGGGAAGGTGTGGTGTAATCGGGGCTCTTTAAGAAACCTTTGCATCATTATAAGACTGACATTTTTACACGACAAAATTATATGATTGTCCCGACAGAAAGTCTCAAATTTCCCATCAACGCCATAACTTAAAAAATGACAATTCTTTTCTGACAAAGCAGCGCATATGCAGGATTAGATCTCCGAAAATTGGGGTGGGGGCTTTGACTTTGAGATTAAATTTTGTTCTGATCTGTCTTTGTGGCTAGAACGGATATTGGGGGTTTGGATGTAAATCTCTCCCCTTCTGAGAATAAAATGAAATGTTAATTTTCTGCAAATGGGTGCCATAAAATATATAACACACGAAATTGTTCCAGACAATAAAAACAAATAAATAAAAAAGTAAACTGTTTAACAATAAATAATGCGAGAAAGGAGGGGATGTACATGTCTCCTATACGAACCACAATAACCCTGTTGATCAACATTATGTTTACGTCAATTTTTAGATTAATAATACATGCCAAATACATTTGGTTAATGTTTGTATATAGGAGGAGTATAATCCTTACCCTTGAACCCATAAATAAAGTTAATGCATGAAGGGGATATTTTAGGACCCATGGGTCCCCCTCAAACAAGCAATGACCTCCCACCCGTATTTCGAACACTGCGTATTAGCTAATGTTAAATCGTACACACTTGTAAACACTTTTAAACACTTTTAAAACCACAAATAAAAAATGACAACTTTAACAAAATCAAGCACTGATATCTCTGTGATAATTGTATGTTGCATTCTGTATACTTGCTCAAGTCATCCCTTTCTTAGGCTATATGAAGGAAAATCAAAACCTGAGGCAAAAACATCTCTTCTTTAGGGTCCAGTACCAAGTTTTTGGCGGGGGGTTTGTCTTTTTTACCTCTAAATTCCACAGGGTAGTAGGGCAGCTTAGCGTCGTAAAATAACTATACCTACCTACCTACCAGTTGGTGGGATTGTTTATTTTTTATTTAGATGGATGGGCGGCTAGAATTTGTTTTCATCAACATTTTCACCAAACTAAATACAGTTACACTGGGGAGATGGGACTGATCTCCGAAACAAAACTATTCGGGCTATCCTTGGAAATGTGTCAGTAACGATCGCGAGGTAAAACATGCCTCGGATTTTGAGGCCGGTTTTCGTGTGCTGTAGAATCATTTTTTTTATGGGCCCTTGCCTTCGTAAATATTAAGGGGCGAGCTTAAGACACTAAAAAAACCCTGATATATAACAAACATTTTGTTTGTACTCATGTTGTTTAGAAATTGATTAATCTGTATGATATTGCTATGTGAGAGATCCGCTCTCGTAGCTCGGTAGAGCGTGGTACGGTCGGGGGAATATTATATTACGATGAGCCTCAACAAAAAAGAATCGTTCTGGTTGAATTCAATATTATTTATTTTCTCCTTCTCTTAAAATTAATGTCAATAATTAGTTCAGAAGGACAAACTTTGCCAAGAGACTGTGATGGGATGGATTATTTAAAAGTTTATGATTGGCACTTCGGCAACACACCCTAAAATATGAATATTAATAAACCACTGCAGACCAGAAACAAAGAATGACACGCTATGGATGAAAGTACATGGACACACGCCTCCGTGCATGTATATATAGCATCAAATGAGTATGCAGACTAGTTGCTCAGTTATACATGGAATATTGCAGTATCAAAGATAATAGTGTTTTCAGACAAATGCAACAGTGCTCTGGCTGGGCATAATGTATCTTAAAAGAAATACTGTATACATCCAACCATAATATCTATATAACATAATAGGTAAATGATGATAATTGGGTTTATGTTTCCTAGTTGGGTGGTGGTGCCAATATCTGACACTACAGAGTCGATAAGCCTTGTACGCTGTATATAAAAATCTCCCAAAATCACCATAATTTGTTGTTTTGGTAATATCAGGTGACATTAGGGTTTGAAACGCAAAGTAATACATTGGTAACAGCACAAACAGATTGCATATCCACAGAGTTGTTGGTACTAATTAGCAGCAACAAAGGTAGTTTAATCATATTGAATATTTTATTTGATCAACAAATTACTTTGTATATTTTCTATTCATTAAGTTGCATATAGTTGAGGCACTGAGATGCAAGAGTAAGCTACCTTGCTTTGTAATACTTCATATATGATGTATGTACTGATGATTCCACTACATATTACAAATACTGTTATTTTCTCACTCAAAGTCCTCGTTTTAAACTGCCCCAACCAAATGGAGTTCACGGCATCGTTTTATGTTGGTATTATAGACCAGATACTATACACCACTGAGGAACTAATCTTGCAATATTGCAAAGTTCCTGAAAAAGTTGAGATACAGTACTTCAAAATATGATACTTCCCTGACAATATCATTGGTAAGTAACTCTTTACTTTGATTATATTATTCCTTTCAAAGAATAGTAAAGCAGTGAAACATGGAAACCGATACATTTATTTTAGTATCAATATGAGCATGTAGCTATGTTTCTCATAATTACAGTTATCAGACCACATTTTGTCACTTAAATTCGAAATGAATTGATAAAAATGAATTGAGGTTTCGATGATGTAGTTTTCTGATTTTTTAAAGATTCAACATTTTCTACATGTGGGACTTTCTACAGTATAAAATGAAAAATAGTTTGCACAATATTGTACTTGATATGTAGCACGAGTCCACATCTTACTTAGGTAATATGTTGTACATACAGGAGTCACATGTTGGACTATGTTGACCATACATTTATTGTACTTAATATGCGTCATCCACATGTCACATATGAGAACCGTCTAAGCTGTCCTACTTGCTATATGGTTTCTATGATTGATTTCTGCTGACCCCAAATAAAATGTTACCTCCACCAAAAATGATATGAGTCTTCTTGTACTTGATATGGGGCACTCACGTGTAACGTATATGATCTGTCCATGCTTCTCTTTTTGGGATATCATGTTTACAATGTTTTTATATTTTGCCCCACTTGACTCATGGTGTCCCCTTTAATCCAACTTTAACTTGTTCACATTGTGTACTCTGCTGACCACAAATGACCTTTGACTCAAATCGAAAATGATAGGATACACCGAACACAATTTCTAGTTCACAACCAGTTGAAAGTTGAACTGATCTCAGCTGGGTCCATTTCAATTGTTTTTAACTGGTTTGAAATGGAATTTTTTTATTTTCCAGTTCAAAATCCCCAAAACATGAAATATCAAGTTATTTATATCAACTAGTTCCTGTTGAGATCAACCAATTCCAGTCAATCTCAACTGGAAATTTTCGACAGGGAATTTTCAATTGGATCCAGTTGAGATTAATTGGTTCAAGTTAAGTTCAGTCTGAACTGGCTCCAGTTTGAACTTGTTCCAGTTCATTAATATTCATAGGTGTGAGTTACCCGAATTTGCTAAGTGCTAAATGCTAAATGTTCTATATTTGCTATATTAGAGCGCCCGCCATGCAGCCGGGAGGTTCGGGGATCGATTCCTGGCCGAGTCATTGCCAAGACTTTAAAAAGTGA
>WXZC020000432.1:0-12175 GCA_011317855.2 Paelopatides confundens
ATTATATATATTATATAAGTTATACGGGAGCCAGACTAGAAAAGCCTTGCTTATTTCTGGTCTCCCCTACCTTTTAAAGCTCAACTGTGATGTGCTATATATGTTGAGTATTATTATAATTATCATATTTGAATACATATCATGCTTTGTAAATATATTTTGAATTGGCAGAAATAAATAAATGAAATAAAAAAATGAAAGTTTCCGCCAACTCCATAACTTTCAAAATGCCAAAAATGACAATGCTTTGCTTGCGCACCAGCACAGAGGCGGGATTTGGTTTTCGTAAGTGCCATGGGAGGGGGGGGGGGGGGGTCTATAATTTTGAGATAAACCCCTCCTCTTTTGAATTTTTTTTTTAAAGTTTATCTATCAGCAAAATGGTATCATATATAACAGCCAAAAATATGCAAGACAATTAAAACGAATAAGTAAGAAATTCAACAATTTTTGTTTATTTCAGAAGGGGGATTGGGGAGGTGCAGTGGTTTCACCCTTCCCACCCCATCCCTCTCTCCCCGTTCTCCACCCCAACAAATCCCGCATAGGATCCGTACGAACCTGAATATACCCAATAGCCGGCCCTGCTTTACTCTGCAAACGGCATGATCCGCACAACAAACAACACGAATTGCCCAATTGTAAATCGTCGGGTGGCTTGTAATAATTCCTAAGCTCCTCCCCCATGGTTACGCCCATGGGTGTGACATAACTTTGTACATATTTGAAGAGAGGCTAGATGCACATGGGGTGACAATATAGTTTATGCAATACCACGTCTGACAGCTTGGAGCACAAATTGAAAGTTGACCGGTCTGTGCGCGCACACGTACGTGTACTTGTATACGAACAGCATATATAAGTCTGAGCCTATTTGGCTATGGCATCGAAGTCGTGAACTCGGCAGCAATGTGAAAACTATCACAGAAATTGCTTTTATTATCTGTTTCTCAAAATGGATAAGTTTTTTAGTATACTGAAAACTCCGTTATGGTAACAACTAACATAGGCTTACGTGATACACGTACTTTGTGTGTTCTCCAAGCTATGATTCGTGGGATGTAACCAGGCATTGTCAGTTTTTTTTATTACAATTCTATACCAGATTAACTTTTAGAGAGAGTCCAATTGTCCAAGTAGCCTAATAGGATTTGTCAATTATGGGGGTGGGGGTGGGTTGGAGTTGGACAACATATATGACGTCCCCCACTGATACTGATGACTATGCTCAGGGTACGTACACCCCAAGATTTGTACATGAGAGTGAGTATCCTTACTTATATGTAGTTGAAGCAAGTTGCTGTTTGAAAGGTAAGTTCAGAAATAGGGATAAATCAGTAATAGGGATAAATTTATTACCGACTATAAAACACCGATCATGGAAAACTCTAAAAGTTATAAAATACAATCGATCTCTTTAACTTACCACTTACATTTAAAAGCATCAATAATACCTTCAATGCCACTTGGACGTATGTGGTCTGCTACCAGAAATCAATTATTGTTCAATCACCAACTATAATTATTTGTGAGTTGGCATGGTAACCTGCCACCCGATATGGGAGATAATTTCAGATTGAACGGCACTATGGCAAGTCGCTTTGATGATATCACCAATTTATTTGGTGATAACATCAAATAATTGCAGATATCTGTAAATGATTGATGATATCAGCAATTAGGCTATGTGTTATTATCACCAATTATTTGATGATATCATCAAATCATTTACTGATATCAACAAATAATTGTTGGTATAACCTTGCCCATATACGGTACCGCATTTATGTGTGCCGAGAGAGTGTTTCTAGTGTTGCAAAAGCTAGTTTGCACTAAAAACTGAACTTGCATGCAGCTCTATTAAATGGTTCTTTGGAATCATTATTAGAGCGGTCATCGTCGAATTTGGCGGACAGCAAAGAGAGAGAGAGAGAGCAAGTAGCATAGTCCTATGCTTAACTAGGTTATGTCTAGACGCAAACTGCAGTAATACTAGCCTATGCCTATACGGTTGCGAGTACGTCCTACGCATTTATTAATGTAATTAATTGTTCACAAAGCTACATAATAACGTATGTATATCGGTTATATTTGTAATGTTACTATATATAGGCAGTGCGCGAAATCGCATGACTAGTTTGTAAATATTATCGAAAAGCAACCGGACGAACATAGGCTATATTATATGCATCTTCGTACCCCCTTCCTAATCCTAGTTACGATGGACCTACTGACTGTACTACTACTAATGACACACAGAGCCTAACATTTATTTCCATGTCCAATAAAAGGAATCCGACAATTTCTTCATTTTAACAAAATAAAACATGAAAATACGTAACCGTAAGTGTACCTATACAGCTTAATAATAGACCATGATAAATTCGAGCTTCCCGGTCGTGAAAATGGTATATACTGCTGTAGTGATGTAATATGTCATGACGCAATGCCAATGGAACGCCATAAATGAGGGCAAATGATCGGTATATGTACAAACCTTTCCCATATGCAAAACTGTTACGTCGCAGAGCATAGTAAACCGCATGTGTTTATGTGCGTGATAAGAAGTGTGAAAAAGTCTTCAGGCAAACGCATATCCCAAGCACCATCTTTCCCACTGGAAGACTTTGCAAATACCCCTTATATTTAAGGACTCCTAGAGACCTAATGTATATTGTTAACCATATAGAGTCATATATGGAGGGCGGGAAACGGGTCATATAGTCAAATATCATTTAAGTAAAATACGTGGAATGTCAACAATTACAGTAGAAGTCTGAGGTCGGGAGCACTTCATCCAGTACCCTGCTGATCGAACATCGACTTAGGTATATTATAGGCGCTTAAATATGTGTTTAAATAAGAGATACATATAAATACTTACATATTCACTAACTTGGTACAATCTTGTATGAAAGAAGACGGTAGATAATGGAGATTCTCGGATAATCTTATATCCCTGCAAAAATATACATGATAGTTAATGAGTGATTACTGTAGTAATGCTAGTATTCTGTAAATTAACAAATACACTAACTGACTCCAATCACCCCACATTTGCCATTACATTTCATAATAAGATGTTTATCAAAACTATTCATTAACAGGGGCATGTGCCTTTCACATACAATATCCGTGTCCCACTCACTTCACTAGTTGAAACCAACACATTATTAAATTTTGTACTTGTATTCAAACTTAGCCATAATATTTGGTGACAAATTATTGATGGTGATGGAAATTAAGTGCTTCCCTGAAATGAGATTCGTATATACTCCTCTGGTCCTGCTATACAATCGACTACGTTCCTGCTTTTAACCACCCCTCTCAAATTGTGTCATTCTTCTTAAAGAAATGTCGATTTGTTCAATCAAAGTAATCATAAATGCTTGCAGTTCACGAAGGCATATAAACAAATATAAAAACAACTGAACATACGTACAATAAGCCATAAGCTTTAAAAAAAGGTTCACTGGAAGAAAATAGTCGAGTGGAATTTAGCACATGCCTACATTCCTAGTGTTATAATAATGTCTGTAAACGGTGACTCATTGAAAAAAACAAACCCAAATGCAAATTTAGACCATATCCTACTGCAAATTAAATTTGAATGAAATATATTTTTAGCAAGCGTCACGATTTCAGCAATAGTTTACGAGCTCAGTACACAAAATTGACATGGTAGGCACAGAGTAAACTCCAATTGAGAATATCCTGATAAATAGTGTTCCCCATAATATAAAACAACGACGGATGTGGCGACATTAAGTCTACATGATTCTGCAGAAGTACGTCCTAACAACGTTACAAAGTTATAAATTAACATTATATACCCTACTGTGAGTAAGCCATTTTAACCTGGTAGAAGGGTGTGTCAATTATACGGTACTTACAGGAGACTAAGCTTTCCACAAAACTTGCAAATGGACACATCGTGAAATGTCTGAAGTGCACTACCTCCGACACATCTACAAAGAACACTTATCACAATTAGTCAGTAATCATAGCGAAAGGTTGGATTAGTGTCAATACATTCCCTCAAGTAATAACACAATGTTATGTATATGGAAATTAGGCAGTATGTCTTCTCACACAAAAAGAAGCAATGATCAATAACATTCTATAACAAAACAACCTGATTTTTATATGTCCACTCTTGAAGAAACCTGGTTTGGATTTAGTCCCTTCAATTATAGACATGTCAACACTTTGCCATTCATGTCCAAGATTGTCGAAAAGAGAATTCCTATACAGCTGAATGGACATATTAATAATGATAATTTCCTTCCTGATCACATCAGTGCGTACAGAAAATCGTACAACACAGAAACTGCATTATTAATGGTTCTAAACGATCAGCTGCTTAACTTGGATAACCAAAGGGTTACATAAATGATAGCTCTTGACATCTCGACGGGTTTTGACAGAGCCAATCACTGTGTTCTTCTACGCTTAGGCTACTGCAGAACCAGTTTGGGATAAAAGAAACGACATTATATTGGTTCCGTAACTTTTTTCAAGGGAGGAAGATAGACGTTCACGATGAACAGTCATTTTTGGAGGCGCTTGATCTCCCATTCTCTGTCGCACAAAGACGTTGTGCGGGCACTGTAGAATACAGTATGCATGCAAGCACTTTAAAGGAATATCCAAAATCACACACGGTAAATGGTCATTGTAGGGTACGCAGGCGACCATGCGTACTACAATTCTTTCACACCAAATAGACCAGATGATTAAGGTTCTTGAAGATTGTCAACAACCTGTAGCTAAGTGAATGAACGAAAATTAAACATTCGTAAACCTGAGTATATCAAATTCGCCAGTAAATCTCAAATGAATAAATGTGTTTCTAAAGGTATTGATATCAATGAAGTACATATAGATGAAAATAAATGCTTTAACTATCTAGGGTTTTGTTTGACCCTGAATTATCCATCCAAAAACATATAGGAGAAAAATGCAAGAGTGTACTGTACAATATGTATCGCTTAAAAGTTTTGAGTAGCATATGAGATAGGAAGTCAATGGAACAGCTGGTGCATTCGTTGGTAATGTGTCAGTTGGATTATTGTAGTATACGTTTATACGGCTTGCCGAAGTCATCTTTAAAACAGTTACAACTACAAAATGTTTCCGCTAAACTTATCTTAAATAGAAGGAAATGTGATTCTGCAACAGAATGCTTAAACGAATTGCTAATTATAAATATATTAACAGATGAGCTAATTATTTATTTTAAGGGAAAGTATGAAATAAGGTATAATTTAACAACACAAACACAAACAAAGGAAATCATTTGGGGATAATGCTTTTTCTGTAGGAGGGCTCAGGGAATGAAACAAGTTACCAAATGTTATTAAAACTTCCTTTTCAGTAGTTGTCAGTTTATGTAAAGCGCCGCTGATTGCATCGTTGTAGAAGTGAGCGCTATATAAATTTTACTTAATAATAATAATAAATTATATGGAAAGTACAGTAGGCAACATTCTTGAAAAGTCATACCGGACATCATTGTGTGACGTTAAGTTATAAACTAACAATATATCTTGCCATCGCGTGTATTTGTGTCGATATAGAGACAGTACATTTCAACCAAAACCAACTGTTTTATAGTATGTAAGTTTGCCTTTCACCAACCATATTGGTAGATACTCACAATATCTCCAAAGATTTTAGTCCTGCAAAACTATTGTTCCAGATCTCTTTGTAATGACCGCCAAAGATAGCCCTATGAAGTAAAGGAAACGCAGTAAACCAGATGGTAAATTAGGCAAAGTTATTACACATATAGTCTGGAAGGTCGTGGGTTGGAGGTGGCGTTCTCATTTAGGAGCAATCCACGGTTTTATCATCTGAAATTGTCTTCCACATTGGAAAACGGATTATAAAATGAGCTATTGTTAATTGGATTGCCACATGACGTAAAGTGTAACCTACAAGCCATTTCGGATTTCCGCACATGTACATGTGGCAGCTGAGCGTCTTAAACTACCTTGCAGGCCGATTATAAGTAACGTCTTCCGACATGAAAATACTTTGAACACAATATAGATTAATATTGTTGGATTAATATCACAAAATATGTTTGAAACCTAAAGAATAATATATTTTACTTTTACAAACAAGCAAAACCCCTTGTTATATCAACTATATAACTATGTCTTTCATAACAATATAGCATCCGTTACAATTAAACTTCTTACTTCTAAACTACAATATGTACTATTATGTTTTCGGTTCTTGTCTTATTCATAATTAATTCAGTCATCATAAATTACGTGGTAATGACAACCTTAATAATTTAAGGCATGAGGGTCTACCTACCACTTGCTTGATACAATATATATCAGTTTTCATTTAAAAACGGCCACGTACATATCTCACGGGTCATAACATATATGATCAATGACACCACAAACACCATTTATGTTACTGTCTGAACTTCAGCTCCATGTAATAATATTATGAACCGCACCGTTAACTTACCAAATACACGAGGTTCGCTGATCGAGGAAACACACACTATCCGCTTGTCGGGACGGACCCCGGACCAAGGGCGCGGCATGTGACACATGAGTCCTAGTGACTGGTAAATTGCCCATCCCTGAGTTCATTTCACGTTAGTTTGGACGGTGGGCATATACAGTATAGTATGGTAAGTATAGACGCTCGTAAATACGCAACTCTTAAGAGCTGGTAAAATCACAGCGCTTAATAACTTACTCAGCTCAATGCAATATATATCATTAATATGTCACCATATGTTACGTTAGACGGCTTACCCATGGAGGAAGGGACGCGTAAAAACAGCTCGACCAAAGGCCACCCGACGGAAATACTCTCCGTCATGTAACATGGGACTATGGTGGAAGATGTTTTACAGGTTTTTTTTTCATCAGAATATCCCGAATCGGCACTCCTGCACACAGAGCACTCGATTCCGTCTCCCTTCTGACTTAGTGAGCCATTGGGTATGCGGGGGGATGACCTTGACCTACTCATTCCGTAAAACAAATATGATGTTCTTCCGTTAATTAATGTAAGATGGGGGATATTGCTGCCTCTGTAAGCAAACCGCAAAGATCTTTGCGATCGATACGCAACCAGATGTACAAAACTAATTAGATATTCAGTCAAGCAGAAATGTAAATATACATCAGCTAAAGGGGTTAACTGGCAGACGACAGGCAATATACACTTCATGTACCGTGAAATGATGTCTCACGAGGCCACCCGTAGGGGTCTGTGGGATACCAAACAGATTAATGGCGGTAGCAGTTTAGGCCTATAACCGGACACCAAAACCTCTCATAGTAGATGGAGGAGACCCTTAAATATATGGGATAAGATATACACAGCGACAAAGCAACGGCACGGTTCTTATGTAGGGACTCGAGATCGGGGACCAGCCTATTTTCGTGAGGTTCAACCCCGTCCTTTTGGTTTGATGGAGAATGCGTCTAGAGAAAACCCATGCGCATTTCTGCGACTTGGAATATACTCTTGTGATTGAAGTCTACCAGGAGGTCTCAGATATGGTATTTAGGTGGAACTCTCAGAACTACATTATGGTAGATCAAGTAGAAGCAATCGATTTGGCTATAATTCAGCTGGCCATTTTCCCTCTAGTTGTGAAAAGACCTGAATATTCCCCAGACTGGGACCGTCCGGCTGGTAAGTACGGCGTCAACTTAGCCCGACATGTATTTTTTTAGCGAACAAGCAACGTGGATAGTCTCCTTGACTCAGTCGCGAGAGCTGTAACATCCGGAGAAAGATAATTACATGTACAAACTGGGGCGGTTAAAGGATTTGTGTTTGGTGATGCACAGTTTTCCGCAGGGAGCGAATTAAGGCTTAAACCTGCTCCCCAAATGTATGCTAAAACGTGTCCTTTTGGAAAATTAGGAATTGTGAGGTACAAAAATTGTCAATGGTGTAATATAACATGCAAGATTGTGATACACTATGTGCTGTGTTGCGTTGAACATTTAATTATGTATCGTATGTACATTTCAACCAACATGACTTGTATACATTCACATGGATGGGGGCAATGATAATTAAATTGAAATGGGGTAATGGATTTGTTGAAAGGCGGGCGCATATGTTTGTAGATATCGGTGGTAGGGGATCTGTCTGAATCAATAATATATAATATTAGAAATATATAGTTTGTTATTTTATATAATAACATATATTCACTAAGTATGTCCATATCAATTTGGCGACGGGTGGGGAGAGTTGAAAGAAAAGTTACCTGACATTTCGACTGGGGTTCAGATATATACTGGAGAGATTTAAGGGAAGCCCCTCCTCTATTTTTCGTATCTCTACAAAATGGTGCTATATAACATGCAAAATGATACCAAACATTAAAAAGATAGTTTTTTCTAAAATTTCCAGGCGCGACAACACCAACGTTTTCCCCTACATGTGGACGCCCGTGCCTAGATGATGAGTATAAGAGAGGGGAACAAATAGTGAAGGTCATGTATCTGCAAAATGGTTCCATATTTATATGCAAAATTGCGTCATTTAAGGAAAAAAGGAATACAATTAAAAATCCGCCCTTTTCAAGAAAGTAAAATATGAATAATGTGGGAGTTTCACCTTGTTCTACCATATAATCCCGCCCATGGTAACGAATAGGGTATTGTAAAATACAAAATATGTTATCTTGATGAATAATTGTAGAGATCAGTTATACTGACTACTGTAGCATAGGCCTAATACTAGCAGGCCCAGTAATGTAACAATATATCATATGCAGTACACCCCACTGTAATTTACTGATCTAAAATCGCCATTAGGCATAGTACGTTTAAATGGTTTAGGCCATATAACCTAGCCTTTGGCCTCTGTTGTGTTTTGTTTTTGTAATATTTGCACAAGAATGGTTAGATAAATCATTGGGTGATGTTAAAACAGAGATAGATAGCGCACGACGAACTGATATCACATGCCCACCAATGAAGTGTTCATTATGGCGTTGTTACGTCACCACCTGACATGAAGTCGCCTATACAATATTATATAGCCTAAGCTATAGATTAGGCATATGTTACTTGTCCGGGCTCCATTAATAAGCCAACGCATGGTGTAGTCGCCAACCCATTCAAGCAGTGCTTAAGATTGTACTGGCCTAGTATTACAAGAACGTCACATTATGTTAGTCTATATTGATTAGTATACACTATTTATTGTGGGCATTAGTTTATCGTCATTCCTAACCTTGGCTAGTAACAACAAGTCCTTGACCTAACTCAGGAATGTAAACTAGACCTAAGCATAGGCTGACGCCGCAACTGCAGTTGACATAGCTACAATATCTTACGCATTCATTAATGAAATTAATTCTTCGTAAGCTATACGGAAGAACGTCTATATGTAAGGTTATATTTGTATTGTTACTATCTGTAGTCAGGCCCCTATGACCAGTAGGCTACTGACTGTATAAATATTATCGAACAGTATAGTACACTCAACCGTACGATGATATAGCCTACACACTACCAGTTACTATACTGACTGTAGTGCATGGTATAGCAGGAACACATGGACCCAACTATATACCTTTTTCCAACTTTATTTCCATGTCAAATAAAATGAACCCGAACATTTCTTTAATTTTTAACAAAAGCAAAACATGAACATGTGTCACCGTCATTGTATATGTAATTGACAATGATCCTGCAGCACTGACTATATATTGCTGGTAGTGATATAATCTGCCATTACAAAATGCATCACGAATGATCGGCCTCCTGTACAAATCTTTCCATATGCGTCCTCCCCCGTGGCAAGCGATCCACTAGGGACCTGCCCCAGTAGTTGCTAGCTCCCATTCTCCGTGACTCACACGGCCCCTCCACAATGCATCTGCTAGTGTGTTGTCTTTCCCCGCCATGTGGAGAGATGTCGTACACCACAGCCAGAGGGACCATGCTAAACAGCAGAGATTCTGGGAGTGAGTCACTCCCTGTCTGTTGACGTAATCTACTGTGGCTGTGTTGTAACTTATCAGAGAAGACCGACAAGATCATAAATCTCCGGGGACCAGGTCGCAGATATGGTCCGACTCTCGCGTAACGTTCTGGTGGAGCATGAGGGCGAACCTCATAGAAGGATTCGGGTTTAACACCATGTGAGTTCAACTAACTGTCACTGTTGACGCATATTTGACCGGCTAGGCGCCTTCTACGAAATTCGAATCAAAGGAAATGAGGTCGAGTTGGCTCTGTGATTGGGCCCGGGGAACTTGAGGCCCCTGTACATTACTATGAAAGAGTGACCATACGGGAATTTGGGTTTCGCATGCGGAGACATAGGGCGACGACCACGACTAATTTTGCAATCATCCACCGCACTCGCAACCAGATCCCTCGGGACTGGAGGCTTGTGGTTCGTTAGGAGAGAGGAAACGCTCTTATTGGAGGCTCCCTATCTCACCTGCTTGTGCGCTCGAACTAAGGAATTTGTCATCAGAAGGACGACTGGGGAGAGATAATACTTACGAAGGCAGCCATGTCCATTTGATACCAGTATTTGTCAGCTTGTCACCGGGCCCCTAGCCACCCGACGTCAGATGATCTTCCATGTGAACTTTGTGACTTATCTGCGCCGAAACTGTATGTGTGCGGAACAGGGCCTCCCATATATCATCTTCTACTCACAAGGCAGTAAAGGTCGCTAAAACCTGAATTGGTACTCGTACGCCGTATCAACAGCGACAATAGGCTAAATACAGCACATAGGCTGGTCAAAATTTCCAAAATAATTAACTAGAACATTTTTAGCCAGTCAAAATAGCTGGCGGGAGGAAAACGATGGCGTTTGTGGGCTCACAGAGGTTATAACCCGTGATATGAGTACGTGACATTTTCGGAGAATTTGAAAATGCACTAATTAACCATGATCTTGGTGGTTCTAATCATGGGTAGACATTATCTTAAAGTCAATTCCCTCTGATATATAACATAAATTCATTTACAATAAATGATGAATTTGTAATGTAATCGATGTTATCAACCTCTGGACGGTTGAAAATAAATTACAAAAATAACATAAAATGTTAGTTTCATAGAGTATATGTATGCTTCTAAATTAGTCAATACATACAGTCATGAGAAGACCTCGATGCCCAACTACTTTATTTCACATTGTACTGGTTATATTATATACGACCATTATAATTACTATCATAATTTAATTATCTGGCTTTTTTAAATATCCGAACATCCGTCGATCCCCCAAAATCTCAGAAAATGTGGGTTGTATGATATATCTTTGACATTTGTAGGCCACGGATACGTCTAAGAATGTATTGAAAGGTATGGACATACAGACATATCCTTATGTTCACATATATACTCGAACACAATCCCCCGTTTACGAACACCTTCAAGATAAGACTTATAGACTCTTATGAATAACATGCGACGATGAGTTACTTTTTAATGTAGGTGCGAACTAAGCAATGTGCCCATATGTGTTAGTAAAGAAAATTACAAAAATGGTAGAAAATCGAGCATTAGATAACACTACAATATGTATATCAACTGGTGTACTTACGCTTTCTTAAGTTGATCACAGTGAATAAAGAATTTGTCCCAAATCCTCAAGATCATGATTGCAATCTATTTGACTTTTAGAGATTAATATTTTAAAAAAGTAAGTGTAAGCTTCAAACAGAAAGCAACGTACATTGAGAGTTTAAAGAGGCAGCCATGATCACATTGGTTCTAAATATGGGTTGGTAATAACTCAAACTCAAATTCCTCTAATATATATAATACATTTATATGAGAAATTTAAATAAATGACATAACGTGATGTTCATTAAAATTACAATAAAATATACTTTACCATAGCTACTGTAATTACATTCCATTTCACCTTTTTACTTTCTCCTCATATGAACCCAAAATGGTGTTAGGAAGAGCTCCTTTACCTCGTATTAAACTAAACTTTACCAAATTATTACATAATTATAAATATTCCAAAACTATTAAAGCAGCATAATCGCCGAAAAGATACATGTGTAGTTCATAACATATCAAGAAACTATATCACATAAACCTATTGAAATCAAACTTGTTTGTTCTTCGTAAAAGAAAGTAAATATAAGGTAATAAAAGTTATAATAAAATCATTAACATTAGGTAAATCA
>WXZC020000433.1:0-12171 GCA_011317855.2 Paelopatides confundens
TTTTAGGCCTTATCCACAACATTGTGTAATAGTGGTGTACTATAGCCTAATGAACATAACACAAAGTTGAGGTTCAGCCTCCAACAATAATTCAACTATCAGTGTAGGCTAGTCCTTGACTGTGTGCTATGACTATTAGGCTACAATACATTTGGATGGTTACAGAGAACCAAATGGCAAGATTTGGTGAATGGCTTAGTCTCAATTTAATGAATCCATTTTGGTTAAGGATGTTGAAATAAATAACATTAACCCATCTCATTTAAAAATAGGACCGACCATGTGAGTGTGGTCACAGAAAACATTTTAATTAAAGTGCGGTGAACGAAGGTTATTGATTTTCGTTCATTTTAGATTTTTCTTTATAAAATTATCTCTGATGGGCTTGATAAAATATTAATATCATTAAATATAACCGATGTGGTGGGCTAAGTAGGTAATATATTTTCCACTTGCTACATTTTCATCAGTACGGTTAAACCATGAAGAGTCATTCATGGAATACTTTTACATAGTATAATAACATAACTGCCTGACATCAATAACATTTCTTTGTTTCATCAAAATCACCACTTTCGGTTGTCACTCATATAAGACTATAGCGACCCACCAATTGATTGTATTTATTTTTTCATTCCACCTCTTAAACACTATCGCGCAACTGTTGCATTGACACTTATAAGTTCATTGTCGTGGACACCTGTATACAACAAAAAATCTTCCTAAACTACACAAGACACTTCAACTATCAACATTACATCATCATTTTTCTGTATCTAGACCACACTCACTTGGCTTGTCTGAAGTTCTGCATGTCATCTGTACATTATAACTTATTGATGAACACACTACACCGCAACTCACTACATGCACATGACTTCGTCTCGGGAGTATGAAGCTATGCCGGACATCGGTACAATACAAGTATATTGTACTGCGCATTTCGGTAACTGTATACAAATAATGCATGCATGAAAACTGTTGTGTATGAGCAAGCTACTTATCATGTAGGCTATGCGGTGTAGCTAGAGTAGTAAAAGGTTCTGTGGTTTTTAATCAAATGTTACTGCATATTTTGTAGTTTTAAGGTTGAAATACCAGGAATTGTCATTTTGTTCATTAGGTAAAATATTTCAAGTACACTCACAAAAATATTGAGCATATTTTGAACTTAGCATTATCGGTTGCTGACTATTGGCAATTGACGCAAACTTTACTGATGCCGATATGATATTGCAAACATTGGCAGATACCAATGTTGCATACCGATAATAAGCCCAATACTACCCACCACCCAACAATTATTAGAACTTTTGCACCACTTGTATATGTATATGGGTGTAGACAAATTTTATATATTTTTAACTGTAGTCAAATTGATCGACAATTCATGAACACCTCAGTGGATGGGTGAACATATGGATCGATAGATATGAGGTATAAAGATGCCGTTTTGAATACAACACCTTTGTATGAGCTAAAAACAGAAGCTTACTTTGTATGAGCTAAACACATAAGTTCTACTAAAATCGGATGGTCGTATCTCTGTACACTTACTGTAGATTACTTACATCAGGGCATACACGATCTAATATCCCAGCAATATCTGCGATTACTGGCCTTGACTCTTTCTCTTCGTGGATTTGCCTTCTGTTGAGCAGATCAACGAGAGGCCAATTTGATGGATATTCTGGTACCTGCAGTACAAAATGGATGTAAAAGAAATATAGTAGTATCATTGTATAATTTGTGATTATTAGTGAAACCATAACCAGAATGCAATATTGCCTATAGGTTATTCTGCCAGATATATATTATATTCTGACAGAGTATGATTGCTATATAGCATAGCATTATTCATGGTACCAACATCCACACAAATTTGACTGGGCTGTACCCCATTGATCCATTGACTGATTTATAGGACTCATGCATGTATAAATTAATGTTAGCCTATAGCACATGTAGTAAGTGTTAATGTCTAGGTAAATATATCAATCAATAGATAGATATAGAGCCTTTATTTTTTATTTTTTTACACTGCTTATATAACACTAACAATAGTGACACAGCCCATTCATTTCCCAATGACTGTTTAAGCTTGTATCAATATATTTAATATTTACATTTAGCCATGCCCACTCATTAATATTAATGCTAGTAACAAATATAACACATTGACCCTACTATAGCCATACATGTACAGTAGGACATGCTAAGTATGGTTTTGCCTATGATGTCCTTTAGATATCATGTTCAAAAGATTTTCTCACTTGACTCATTTGACAATTCCCACCCTCCCCCACCAACTATCACACACGTTACAATTATCATTAAAACCAACAAAAAAATTGCAAAAATCCATTTTGGTCTTGATGATGTAATATGATAATTCTTTTTAAGAATCTAACAATGTACAATTTGTGAACAGTATATCAGCTTCTACAGCAATATGAAAAATATTTTACAAAATATATTAAAGAGGTGAGCATTCACATGTTATTTAGGCACTTTCCCAAGCTTCCCTTTTTGGGATATCGTAATGTTTACAAGATTTTCACATTTTGACCTCTGCTGACTAAAAATGACTCTGTACCTTACCAAGAACAATATGCTTCTTCAACATAATATTTGGCATTCACATGTCACATATGACATCTATCCAAGCTCTCCTTCTTGAGATATCGTGTTTACAAGGTGTTTGCATTTTGACTGCTGTTGACCTCAAATTACCATTGACCTGTCATGTACACACCAAGTGTGAAATTTGTGCAAGCTTCGCTTCTTGAGATATCGCGTTTATACGTTTTTTGCATTTTGACTGCTGTCGACTTCAAATGACCTTTTGACTGCCACAACACAATAGGGTTCTTCTATTCAATATGGGTCATGTACACACCAAGTATGAGATTTGTCCAAGCTTCCTTCTTGAGCTATTGCTTTAAAAAATGTTTGCATTTTGACTGCTGTTGACTTCAAATGACCCTTTGACCTCCATAAAACATTAGGATTCTTGTACTCAATATGGGGCATGTACACACCAAGTATTATGTTTGCCCCAGCTTGCCTTTTTGAGATATGTTTACAAGCAATGTGTCACACACACGCATACACATGTCATCATGATTGCAAAGGTTTAATATGATTATCATTGAAATCCAAAATGGGGTTTTCAGTACTGGCTTCAGATACACTTTTCATGAAACATACCAGAACTAAGACATCAGGAAGTTATGGAAGTTCAATATGCTACATTCATTTACCATTTCATATGTCTGAACATCAGCGATGAACTTCTCCCACTTAATGCATGCATCTTCTGGAAGTCTTGATATATATTTCAAGGGGATGTCACTAATCAAGGTATCAGGTTCCATCCTCTCAAAGATTGGAATGACCCACTGTGGGGGTTTTGATATATCTGGTAATTCCTAGAGAAAGAATAATGGGAAAAAATTGTTATTCCATGTTAAAGCAATATAGTCTAAGCAAGGGTGGGCAAGAAAATTGTCTTTGGTCGCAACTTTGTAGTTGCCTTTTGAAGAGAGATTTATTTACCAAGCTGTTCAAAGTAGGGACAGACAAGTGTATGGCAAGGAAACAGTTTTTTAGGGGAGGGGAAAATATATTGGCAAGCTTTTTTTAATGAGGATCAGAAGTAATGAGGGCGGGGAAGCCAGAACATGTGAGCACCAAAGACGCGAAGCCCCTGATGGGGTGTATGGGTTATGGGGGTCCTTGAAAGAATTGTTTTTAATTATACACCTTTCGATGCATTTTTTCTTTACATGTTATATATGGCAACATCTTTTTACATGGCAACTTTCTCATTGAAGCCAACTAGGGAGCGGGAGGGGGAGAGGGGGGAGGGGGGAGCTAGGGGTGGGGGATGGGAGTGGTAAGCTTCATGACTGGGGAGAAAATGCTATGTTATCTAATAAAGAGATTGACATAACAACATTCAACTATAGTAATATTTGTCACATATTTTGCTTCTTTGGCTTGGGGAGTCTGGCTTAATGTTATGCATCTTCGTAAGTGCTACAATCTAAGCATATCTCATGCTAGTAGTGCTAGGCCTAGTAGAACTACTAAGCATTTTAATGTAACGTCATGGATTTAGCGAAATTGGTATACAAGCGATTAAACGTTTAATGGAAGAGGTTTGGATGTGACTGAAGAGGTTTGGATGTGACAAGTGCATGGTGATAATAAATTAGCTTTTATTTAGTATTATTACTGCACTTCTACGATCACACTATTAGTATGAACTAGTCATCGGTGTATTGATTAAATATGAGCCCAAAAACAGTTGATTTCTCTTTTTAATGTGTGCAATTCTTGATGGCCAAGTCAAGAAATTGGCACACCGAATGGGCAGTGCTGCTGTCCGATATGACAATCTAATTATGTAGTATACGTAACGTGATAAAAACTGTGTGCTAAATGCACAATGTCATATGAGAATCACTATGTGTCACAAACTGTTTTCCATATGAAGACACACTGAATAAAGAAATACAAACTTTAAAGGCCATGTGAATGACTTATAAGAAGGCCTACAGTTGTAACATGTCTCCAGAGTTCTCATTATCGCATTGCAACATTTTAAAACCCGCCAAACTCTGGCTTTTGCGGGTTTTGGGTAATTAATAGTTCAGGGTCACTCTGTTTGTGGAAGGGACGATTTGTTGTTGCAGAAGAGATTATATGGAGATAACTGGTCTCATATTAAGCTAATAGGCTAATGGAGGATCTGGCGACATGAAACACTCTGAAGTAAAATATGGTATCAAACAAAAAAAATATGCCAATTACATACCTTCAGACACACTAGACCAGGTAATGACCCTGTCTGTTCAGCTGCTTCATTTGCACTAGGCCTCCACATATCATCTACCCACAGCTTGTACTGCATAACTGTTTTGCCATTCAAGGCATGAAACCAAAACCAATGTGGCTTACTGTGGTTGCCAAACTGGCCTGCAATGCATGGAGCTAACCAGTCCTTTACATTGAAAATATTTCTGATTTCCTCAACTTCAATTGCTGGCTGAAAGCTCTGGCTGATGTTTATGTCAAGATCTGAATGAAATGTGATTGATATAAACTTACTCATGAATGTAATTCGTATGCATTTGGCAATATACATGTAATTTCCTTTCACTGGATTTAATAAAGTTTCACTTCTATTTTATCATTGCAAATTATCAAGCATATTTGTCTCCTGTATGAATATAATTTTGTAAGATTATTTTAGTTTCAAGTTTCAAATTTTGTAAGATTATTTTAGTTTCAAGTTTTTCATAATATTTCATAACTACCAACCAACATGGAAGTCAATACCCTCAGACTGCCAATATGCAACTATGCAGTTTGTGTTCTCAATGTAGAATGGCTAATATGCACATCAGCTTTTGCATACAGTAGAGATGGAGCAATACCATAACGAACAATGGAAATTTCTCATTGTAAGAATATAGGGAAACAGAGTGAGGAATCACCAACAGACTTGGCAGAAATTAGACAGTATAAGGTTTGGGATTATTACAAAATCATCAAACTGTATGGTTAAATTCCTATGAACATCAATTATAATATTATATTACTGCACAAAATTATCCGGTATAATCCAATATTTTCACGGTAATTACGATAGGTGGTTAGACAAGAGCACATGAATTGATCGCGTGGGGAAATATTAATGATGAACTAGGTCGGGTGGGTCACAGATCAGGTCGGTGACCCCAACCTCTTAATTCACGCTAAATAACCCAAATTGAGCTAGAATAGATGGAAACGTATGCTATTTAGATGTGTTGACCAGGTTCAAATATGTTGTCATTCAAAAGTTTTAAAATGAACAGTTCTGACCTAACTAAATCTTGTACAAAACTCACATAGCAACAGTAACTTTTTACACACTTGAAGTTACACTGTATTATAGGCATCATCAACAGATACCCCATGACATTGTGAATTTAAAATTTATATACATGTATATCTATCTACATATAAACCAACGGCTATGTTTACGCAGAGGCTCAGAGCCAAGAACTAGAGCACCAATGGTGCAGATGCTCATACGATGGGTGAATGTAGGCTGCTGTGTGACAAGAAATGTTTGCACACTGTAAATTTGTAAAGACTATAATAGCTTCCACGCAAGACCATAGGAGCAACATTTTGTACGTTTTCTAACAATGGGCCCAAATGGCCCTTCATTCCTGAATAACTAAAAATGAGCCACAATACAATAATTTCAGCATTTGTTGCATAAATCCATACAAGACTGTAGGAATATGTTGGATTTTGCATGTTTTTAATAATAGGTCCAAATGGTCCTTAATTCCCAAACACCCCAAATAGATCACTACTTTTGACCTCCACTAAAACCAATAGGCTTTTTGTACTCAATATGCTACATCCACATGCAATGTATGAAATCTGTCATTGCTTTCCTTCTTGAGATATCGTGTTTACAAGCTGTGCATCACACACCCACGCACACACACACACGCCATCATGACGTCAAAGGTTACAATTATCATCAAAACCAAAAAAAGCATAAATTTACCTACCATCCAAAAAGTAAATATTGGTCTTTGCTAATCGAATGGAAATTCTAGAGAACATCTGATCAATATCCTCGTGCGTATGGCCCACTGGTAGAAAGTGGACGAAAACCTGACGAGGTGCAGAAAATAAATAGGATGTACATTATTTTAAAAATACCTTAGGAACACTGTGCTGAAAAGTGAATAGCTGGGCATGACTCCAAGAAGCATCAACACAGCAGATCAAACCTATTGATCTGAAGTGTGCCATATGATTGTAGATGTTGAGTTAACTCTTTTCAGCATGGGGGGGGGCAAGGGGGTTTCATGTAATGAAGAATTTGGGGAGTGCATCTAGATAGAGCTAATTAATAATAGTTTAGGGACACACAACCACACTATTCAGTAATAAGGATTGTACGTAATGAAGATTTTTTTGGGGGGTAGGGGGACCTCAGATAGAGCTAATTTATAATAGTTTAGGGACATATTCTCTATTAGGAAGTTTATTTTGATAGATAGATAACAACAGTTTGAATTTAGAAATATTAAAACAAAAAATTATGCACATGTAATATGCAAATTAGGCCGCCATTTTGTTTGTGAAATTTTCCGTGAATTTTCCATGCAGCGCATTTACATATATACAGCTCTGCATTACATCATCGAAAATGAGGGCGCAATGGCAATACTGTCTGTCTATGAGTTTTGTCATCGTTACAAATATTTTTTAAAATCATTCATATCCCAAGGTGTTTGGGAGCTGGAATTTTCTAGACTCGGCGATTTTGGGTCAAATTGTTTTTTTCTGGAGATTTTTTTACGTTGAGTATCTGATTTTGGCTATTTTTTCTCACACTCTGACCTTTCACCCCCCCCCCCCCCCCCCTAACAAAAAAAAGTGCACTGGACCCTCTTGTTTTTTCATGAAGCGACATGTGTTAGCTGCATTTAGAAACTTAATTGAATGTAATCATATGTAGGATGGTTGAGTTACGATTTGTTTAATCATGTTGTGGTGTCGTATGTCGACACCAATTGCTGTAAAGGGTTAATAGAAGTGCATTAAGCAATTTTGAACTGTAGCCAAAGAGCTTACTAAACCTTAAGTGCAATACTTTTTTGTGTTTTCAAAACAAGTTGCACATTGAATCTCTTGGTTTCAATGACTCTGTATATGCCAACATATACTATTTATTGTACGGCTTGCAAAAATCTTGAAAAATGTAAATATCCCATCTAAAATATATGATTCTATACGATATGGAAAGAATTTTTAACTTAAATTCAACATATCACTAAGCATTACATATTTAGCTACCAAACATTTCACAATAAATAGTTGCTTTCACTCATCAACAGGGTCATATTATATAGGTAACCTATGCCGAATGTTTTTCTTGACTTACATTTTTATAAACCACTACAAACCAAAAATTCATTGTGGTTTTGATATGTAATATATGCTGAATCTTTGAACATTTTACATAGGTCTGTACAGAATGTAGGACCCACATTAAATTGATAAATACTTGCACAATAAAACAAACTTGATATATGCACATGTTATGTAGGTAATGTCACCCCCAAATGACCCTGGACCTTCACCACAAGCAACATGTATATTGTAGGTTACCTAATATGTGGCATACACATTATGTATGACATCTGTCCAAGTTTCCTACTTGACATGTATGTACAAGTGTTCGACATGCCTCCAAATAACCTTGTGAAATCCACCAAAAAAAAAAACTTCTAGTACTTGATATAGTGCATCTATATATCATGTGATATGTCCAAGCTTCATACTGCAGAAAGAGTGTCAACAAGTTTTCACAAATTGTCCTCTGACCCCAAATGACCTTTAACATGCACCAAAAAAATGATAATTATTGTACTAAATTTTAGATCACACCTAGCTTCCCTTCTTGATTTTCACATTTTTACATCTGGTAACTTCAAAAGACATTTTACCTCCACAAAACAGTGGTGCATATATGGGGGAGGGGGTGGTGGGGTGGTGCAAGAGGGATTCACCCTCCCATATTGGAACTTTTTTCCTAAATTGATCAAGTTGTTACTTAAAAATGAAAAATTTTAAGTGCACTTTAAAAGAATGCAAATGATAGCCCTATTTTGTATCTACTGTAAGTATCCCCCACCATAATAGAAAGAAAAGAAGATTTCTTAAGGGCCACAGTGGTCAAACCCCTCCCAACACAACTGGCAAATTTCACATTTTGTCTGCTGGTGACCTCAAATGACCTTTGACATTCACAAAAGGTAACATGCTTCTTGTATTCAGTATGGGTCATCCACATGCAATGTATGAGATAAGTCCATGCTTCGCTTATTGAGATATCTTGTTTGCAAGGTTTTGGCATTTTGACCTCTGGTGACTTCAAATGATCTTTAACTCCTGTACTTATAAAGATGGTTCAAATTAAATTTCCATGCATCTCTAGCTTGGTAAACCTTATTCCTGTTATCTCTGTACATTCTAGCCATTTTGGAGTATCATCATTACTATATAGTGCCTGCAGTTCTGGAATGGGTGAGGGGGGAGGGGAGGAACAATATAAACTATATTGAGCTGCACATGATTAAGTATTATTGCATGAGAAAATAAATCTTACTTCTTTGAAAATGTTTAGTTCCACAAGCAATGATGTAAAACTCAACACGTAGGTATTCTTGTTTTCCCGGAAACAGTTGTCGAGTTGCAAAAACAACACTTTTCCAAGTTGGTCTTTGTTCTTGCACAAAACGTTTAGCAGACAGTTGATGGTTAGATTACTATCATGTCGCAATTGCCTTAAGTCTCGGAATATGTATGGTTTCTTCTCCCCAAAGTACCCCGAGTGAATAAGAACACCTAATGGGGAAAAAATACAATTACAACACACAATTCTTGTTCCAAAATGAATGAGAATATTTATATAATTTATATATGTATTCTCTCTCTCTATCAAAGTATCTATCCATCCATTAATCATGAAATAAATAATGAACTAAAAATGGATACATATGATATTGACAAATTTAGAGTACTGTAAAATTATTGTTTCTCTCTGTATGCATGTATTTATGTTTACGGTAATAAGTAACAAAAAATCTGAACAGTGAAAAGAAATCTATCTAATTGAGAATCATGTAACATATGCATAGGAAAAAGGGGGAACATTGACAAGCTTCTATACTTACCCTGGGAAACATCTAAAATCATTTTAGTGAAAAAGGGGCATATGGAACACCCACCCTGGTGAATGCCACATCCCATAAACAGCATAATTAAATTCGGAGCGAACGAGGACGCCACTGCATCGACCCAGAAGGCCTGAAAAGCCATACGCTTACTATGTAATTAGAGTCTCCTGGCCGAGGGAAGGGTGGCCAGCCCTGGCTACAACTGGACTCTCTGACAAGGTAACTTGGGAGAGCTCTAAGGAGAACCCATAGGTTGTACTGTAAAAAAAAGTCAGTAATCCTGACTGGGCACGTCTGCGAATAGAGCTTGTGAAGCCACTTTCCCCCGGGCCTTGTGTGCCTTCGCTTTCCTGTGTGCATGCGACGAGATGACTTCGGACAGCCAATGGGTGATGGTATCTTTGAAGCCACCGAGTAGGAGCTTCTAGGAAGGACGAACAATCTAGAGTAAGTCCTCAGGTGTTTGACTCTGTTGAGATACCATTTAAGTGCTCTATATGGGCACCCGAACTTGTCCTCTGCTATGGAAGAAAAACTTTTTTTATATCGGGAATAAAAATATCTCCCGGGACAAATTCTAAGAACTCTAGATCGGGTATCAGCCTGACCCCTTGAGGCTCAAACCTAATGTGACCCGGCTTCACATATAAGTCTTGGAGACGGCCTCCCCGCCTATCTGAAGCCGCTGCTATGAGGAAGAGTCAAAACTGGTAAGGACGCTTGAGACAGGTTCATAAGGAGGGTGCATAAGCACCTGTAGAACCTTGTTAATAGACCAAGAAGGAACCAGCTACTCTGGTAACTGGTCTTTGGAGGGTCATATCCCTTACCAGGTGCACTAGGACCAGACTGTTGCCTAAAGTGGATCCATCTCAAAAGCCCTGATGGACGTGTTCAGAGGGAAATCCGGACAGCTTCCATGCAGTAAGAAGAAGGAACTTCACTCTGGAGTGGAGAACTTGGCCTCTGACTTGAGAGACTGTCTGGGCTGTTTCGGAGCACTCTCAGACGGTCCACTACCAGGTGGAGAAGGAGCGGAAACCACGGCTGACGTGGCCAGAGTGGTGCAATGAGTAAATCAATCGATAAATAAGGCCGAAAGGCCAGGCAGGCTACCCGAAGATGTCGGGTAAGAATGCTGGAAGGAGACTCCGACACGCAGGGACTACAGGTGAAAAAGATTCAGAAGTCCCCGCAACGTTCAATGAATAACATGCAAACTGAATTTGTGGAAGCCAGGGTCTATGGGTACATTTGGTTCAATATGTGAGTGATGTACAACATATTCAGCACGGATATTCGTTTTTGGTTTATTTTTGACGCTTTTAAGGAAGGAATGTTAATTTAAACGAGAAATGCAATAATAAATTGTGGTTTTGATGATGTAGTTGCCACCTCCTTTTTCTTCAATAACTATTATTAAGTGATGTCACATCAATCCCCAACCTCCTTGATATAGCTTACCTTTACTCATTTTGGGCAACTATAACAACAAGGTTTATATTATCAACAATTCCCCTCCCTCTCTAATAACAACTATTCTGGATCTGTCCTGACAAAGAAGCAGCAGTGAACATGTACTTTCTGTTATCAATTGCAGAATGACATTTCCGAACTTGTTGTGCCTGCATGAACTTAGTTCAGGGATATTCATTATGTCAGTATGTGAGTATTCCAGTATCGGCAGCCCAAAAAAATGACATGGTACCATCATTTTCTATGAAGGACAAATGAGGACCATATGCAGAAATTATGAAACTTATAAGCATAGAATATAGGCTACTCAAATGATGTTTGAGCTCCCTCTAAAACAATGCATGAGGTTCTTGTGTTCAATGAGGTAGACCTCACACCATATATAAACTGTACATTTCATATGTTGATGTGGAATTACCTGTGACTGCTAACAAAACAATGACAAAATTATATTGTTTAAGGTGACCTACATATTAAATATGAACTTCTATCAACTTGTACTGCTGAGGTTTGATCAATGTTGACCAAATTAATTTTGACCAACACCAAAAATACTCTGGTTCTTCTCCTCATAGGGGGAATCAATCATGCTTGAAATGTGATTGTAAGCTGACTTGATTGCATATGGGTGGGTGGGTGGATTTACTTGCATATCTACTGGAATTATTTAACCAAGAGGTCAGTCATTATTAGTTCAATTCTGTTATCTTTTTCTTGGAATTACCTGTAAGATGAATCCTCAACTTAGCCAGACCTTTTGTATATTTGTCATGTACAACAAAATGTGGAAGGTTGGTTTTGCTTTGGTCCATTCCATCTATAATGATGGTGGTTATCGCATCTGGCTCTTGCCTAGCACGTTCACGGTGGCAGTGGTAGGCTTTTCGTTCTTTCCTGAGATATAATAGGAAAATTATCCATATGAAAAGGC